>JASCZW010003165.1:0-29160 GCA_034211315.2 Aedes japonicus | reverse complement strand
GCTCGATAAGAACGATATCCTTTGCAACAGGGTTGTCCAAACCACGCACAACACTGCGTGTGGTATTTGAACGCCGCAGCAGCGTGTATCAGTATCACCACTCCGCGCCGGTGCTCAACATAGTACACGCAGGGCGAAAATCAAACCACCGACACCAGTGCCCGTGCATTTTTCTTGACCCCGGTGGTTTGTACTTCGGCAAACGGGGAAGCCGAGTGCGTTCAACTTCGGCAAACGGGGAAGCCGAGTGCGTTCAACTTCGGCAAACACCGTAGCCAAGGGATTCAATTTACGGATACACTTCGACAGCTCCTTTGCTGCACGGACCTTCTTGTCGTGGGGGATTTTTGCTTGTTTTGATATTTTCACTGTTTTATTAATGCGATTGCGTGAATTTGGCAATTTTCCCATAGCTTTTCTGTCAAATTTACGTCAACGTATCCACAACGTATCAATTGTAGGTGACCGTTAAGAATGTTGTGGTGAATAACAATGATGCCGGGTATTTGCATCTTAACAACGTAGAAGTGCATCATAAACATTAAAGTTAAAAGCAAACAATAGCAATAGTTATAGCAATACGCTAATTGTGAAGAGCAATACACTGGCAATGCGAAAAAAAAATGTTTCAAAATACACCCTACAGGCTACCAAAAAGGTATCCAATCTATGTGTACGGTTTATTATTTGAGAATGTTCTTACTAACAAGAAATGCTTCGGTAAAAATCAACATAACTATTTCATTTTTGTGAAAAAATATTTTTCAGCACGAAGTAACTCAATTATTAATTGACCGAATTAAGATCTGTAAGCGCCACATTAAAGATAATTGTGTGTTTTAAAACGTTTGAATCTTAAACTTATTGTAGTATTGTTGCTTACCAAACAATACGGTTAGTTTGAATGCGAGAGCAATCATCACAAAGTTTCGAAAGATGCGGAGTGCTCCAAACATGGCCATTTTGTTTGGAAAACGTGTTTAGTCTTATTGTATATTTGAAATCTAACACATTTCATTTTGCAGAACATCTATTTATTCTCGTTAATGGATTTTTAGTTTACTTCAAAAATATAGAGAACGTGCTGATTACTGGCAATTATGCAATCATTAAGCCAGTGGTCTTTTCTGAAAGACTTAGATAGTCTATATTTTTTATTTGATGATTTGTTTGTTCAGGCTCAATCCTATCTTATCTAATACAAAGCAATACAATACAGAGTTCTGGTGAGTGTGAGCATTTTACTGGAATATCTGTAATTTGAAAATGAGAAGAAAGATTAGTACTTTCCATATAATTTCAACTACCTTTATTGCTTATCTTGACACATACGAGTATTTCGTCTACAATGTATTATTTATATACTTAGTGCACTACACTGAAGATGTCTGCATAATCTAGACGAAATACGCGTATCTGACAAGATACTATAAGCAGTACAGGTAGTTGCAATTAAATGGAAATTAATAATCTCTCTCCTTATTGTCTAGTTACAATGCAGAGTAAACTTTTTGTATTTTTCACCAGATCATCTTCATAAAAACACATATGAAGATTTCCTTCATTGTGCAGAACAAATTTTATCGCAACTTTCTCCTGAAGTTAAGGTTCACATTTACGGTGGCTTCAATCAACGCCTTGCTGACTTTATTATGAACTCAGAAAATGAAAGTATAATACTTTACAGTCTTTGGCGATAACGAAACATTGCAGCTTATTTTTTGATAAAACAACTAACCTTGAGCTTAACCAGATTTATCTCATTAAAAACCAACAGAACTGCTATCTAGTGCTTTATTAACTAATATTTACGAAGATTTCTGCGTAACTGAATCATTGACTCAATTATGGAAAAATGAAGCATTCCACACAGTAATAGAATATTCACTTTTCATACAATATACACTTTCCAATAAAATATCTGAGGATGTTTATAATAATTAATGCAGATTATAACAACATTAAATTCGAATTCAATTTTGTGGACTGGCATTCAATATTGAAGAACGAAGAAAATGTCGATATTGCTGTCAATAAATTCTATAACATAAATAATTGTACAGGAAACTCCTCAAAAAAGAAGAAGACGCCAAAGAAATCCTAAATATCCAAATTTGTACGATAGACACATAAATACCTGACAAACTGCAAGCAAAAATTCATAAAATTTACAAGAAAAACAAAAGCGAAGAGTATTTAGAAAATTATCTTGACATATGCGATCAATTGAACTTGGCCAGCAGTAATGCACTGGATGAATTTAATTCAAAAACTGAACTAGAAATAATGTTTTGTCCAAGGCGCTTCTTCAACTACGTAAATACAAAGTAAAAATCATAAAACTTTCTTACGAATACGTGTCTTGATAAAACTTACTCGGTAAATAATTGCAATGTTTTTGCAACTTTCTTCCAAGAAAAAATCCAGTGTTTTCAAGAATTATTATCGTGAATCAACTCCATGCGCAGGATATTTGACAGGCTCTGAAGATTACGATGCCTCTAAAGGTTCAGGTCCTGATGGACTGCAATTTGTAGACTTTTAACTGAACGATGGACTTTTTCAAATCTTCACTGTCAAACTGTTAACTTTGCAATTCCCCGGAAAAATAACACATAATGTCAACCCGAAATCAGAACATTTTAAATTTAAACTAGGTATAGTTGACGAAACAAATAAATAAACAAAATGGGCCTTCTTTGCCGCTACGATCGTACACAACATACACAGTTTACCATATACACGACATTGATTTGACCAGTAGTTGTATAAAGCCAAGGAATATGGTTTGAGAATCAACTTCTTGATGGTATCATACACACAAAGCAGCAGCATATTGCTGCACACCCAAAATATCACTAGTTATGAAGTTTAGAGCTGCTTCCTCCTCAACGTTCCCATCGTACTCAATTGACTCGTCCATTTCTTCAACATCCAGGTCGTAATCTATGTAATCAGATCCTTATTGAGCATCATATAAAATTCTGCCAACTTTGAGTTAGTTTGTTTCATTGTTGGTGGTGATGGATTGGTGGATGGGTCTATTTCAAAAGTTTTTACTCATAATATTTCGTCTTTTAAGGCTTTGGCAGCTTGAGAAGCATTGTAATCATATGCTGCCAATGTTCGCAATACAAACTTGGAGTCCATTAGGTACTGTACGCAAATAGCAATCAGATTCCTTCGATTAGCGGAGTCCACTTTAATGTATATCATTCTAGCCTTCAGTTCATTTATAATCTCTGTTTTCAATGCCAATGCAGCTTTCTCACATCCTCTGGAATGGTCCTGGCTAATACTGGGTAGTTTTTAAGGTCTTTGTCAGAGTCCCTAGAAGATCCGCTAGACCAGGCTGATCAAGCATGTTGAAAGTAAGGCCACCTACCGTAACCATCTTTACACTGTACTCCGCCAACAACTCTCTGCTATCGGAACGGATACTGTAGGAATCTTCCGTTTTGGACGGCGATTTTCAACCACTTCCTCATTAGTGGTCATATCCTCTAACTCATCAGATGCACCGTTTATAATTGCCCCTTTAAATTGTAGAAAGTGTTAACCAAGAGCTCTTTCAAACAAATGTTTCTCTCGCCATTCCTCGAGAAGCACTCAGTAGCAATCTTTACTTCGTCCTTCGTAACCTTAGCATGTTTTTCTGCTGACATTTTCAGACACTTTGCATGTGAGCTTTGCTACGAAACAAGATGGAACCAATTTTATAAGCTTCACTCACAGCAAGACGGAAGAAATTTCAAGAATTCCACGAAATAAGCGTATACTAAACTACTAAAAGAATCAGTGAACACTGAGCTTTTATGAATGTGCTTGATTCGATCACACGGGAACGATAAAAGTACCGCAGAGCGGGGCATTCGATTCAGAAAGGAAAGAAGTATGTTGTACTGAAATATTTATACTCGATACTAAGAATCCGCTCCATTATATGACAAACAACCGGGAAAACAGGCTGAGTAAAAAGTCCAACATCGAAAAGGCATACCCATTTTTCTAGAGATTAATATTAGGTATCAAGTTGCAAATAACAGTTGGTTATAAATTAAATGAAACGGTGAAAATATCAAAACAAGCAAAAATCCCCCACGACAAGAAGGTCCGTGCAGCAAAGGAGCTGTCGAAGTGTATCCGTAAATTGAATCCCTTGGCTACGGTGTTTGCCGAAGTTGAACGCACTCGGCTTCCCGTTTGCCGAAGTTGAACGCACTCGGCTTCCCCGTTTGCCGAAGTACAAACCACCGGGGTCAAGAAAATGCACGGGCACTGGTGTCGGTGGTTTGATTTTCGCCCTGCGTGTACTATGTTGAGCACCGGCGCGGAGTGGTGATACTGATACACGCTGCGCTGTGTTTGCATGCCAAAGAGCCTCCCGTGCAGAACGGTTTGGTGTTTTAACCATGCCTGCTTTGCAAACTAATTACGGTACGGTAGCATATTTTTGGTGCGATTTCATTAACTGATAGCCCAGGGTGTGCTCTGACGGTTCTCAACACCTTCTGGTTCAGCTTGCGGTCATATGTTCCACTACGACGCTTACCTTGAGGCACTAGATCCACACTCTTTCGCTCTCTGAAACGTTTGAGCACATCATACACTTGATTTGGCGATTTTCAACGTTTTTGCGATTTTTATTGCAGACCACGTTGGATTATCAACGTGGGTCTGCAGAATTATTTCTCTCCTCTCGGCTTCCATCTAGAATAACTTTTGACTCACTGCACGAAACACCGTGAAATTTATACCACAGAAATTCGGCGCCTAGGTGAACAAACCACTGTAAAAGAATTCTTGCAGTGGTCACTTTCCGTGCCGCTGCAACACAATAAGTGATTTTTGATTCTAACTGGACAGAAATTTATTCATGGCAAAAATCCATATGGCAAGACATTGAGAGGAGTGGAATTCATATCATAGAATGGCACGCAGCGGCTCCAGACAAACAAAAGATGAAGAAATTCACAAACTACAAAAGAATTCAGAAATCATGAAGAAATAACAAAGACAAAGTAAAACATCTCATTAAACATATAAATGACCACTAGACTATACCACCATCTGTACACAGCTTTGTTGGCAAAATTTAAATAAAAAAGTTATAGCAAGAAACTTGTTTTTTTCGCAAGAACACCATACATAAAAAGATGTAACTTTTGACCTCTAAATCTTGCCTATATCTTTTACCGTCAAGGAGTTATTTTCGAATTTCTTTTAAAATTATTCTCTTTTCAAATGTGTTTGACTCAATTTAAAAAAATTAACTATCTCCAGTTTTCAGATATAATATGTAATAATTTAAATCCTTCCAAATGCAGTAAAGAAATACTTTTTTCTGTTTGCCCCAACAAGAGAGATCAACATTTGAAAAAGTCCTATTTTTTTTTACAAAAATCATAATAACTTTTGTTTGACATACGATAGCGACGATTTTAGTACATCAAAAGTTGTATCTTTTAATTTTCTAGAATAAATGGCAACACAACATGGCTGATAAATTTTAAGGGAAAAAGTTAGAGCAAAATAACTGATTTTTATAGGGACACCCTACTGCCGGTGGACGCATTACTGTCTCATCTTACAAATGATCAATTTCGAAAAAATGCATAGTCAATTTGTCCCACTTGAAAATTGGACGCATATTTGTCCCACTAGAACAAAAATTGCTCCTAGTGGGACAATTATGCTTCCATATTTCAGATGAAAAAATATCACTCACGTTTTTTACGAGTTTTCTAGAATGAACCTGTTTGCATTATATTTTGAAAGTACATATCAAAGTGTTGTAATTGCCATAAAAAATCAAAAATTTACAAATGTCATATGGGACAGTTTTGCTTCCACCGGCAGCTTAAGCTACATAGGAAAAATTGCTCTTATTCGGTTATTTCAAAAGCTATAGAAAAATTTGTTTAACCAAAGTTGCTTAAAATTATCTCATCTACAACTTTTCGTAAAAATATATGTCTTTTTTCTACAAATATAAAAGTTAGAGTTGCGATTTCGCTGAAAACAAGGACCACCCTAGTTTTCATTCATACCAAAAGAACGGCCTTATTATTACAAACAACTTTGCTCTAAAACTCCATAGTTAGGCTGAAAACATATCTTTCCAGCTAAATTCGTATTCTGGATCACTGTGCAGTGTCACATCATGTGTGATTACGTGTTCTTTTTGTTATGTTTTGAAGCTCGCAAATTGAGGGATAAATGTAGTCGCGAAAGTAAGCATAACAATTCTCAAAGTTTTGCCTATAAATTACTCAAATTTGTGACAACACGCTACTAGACGAGTATAAATAAAAAACTTCCAGCACAAGATCAGAAGAAAGACATAAAACTGGCCAAACGTAAAAACTGGCGTTTAGTTTGAAATTCCATTCGGTATCCTCTTTTTAGTTTTCTTCAAATTGCTGGGAAACGTCAAAACAATTTGTCAGTTATTAATTTTTTATTCCTCGTACGACTTAAGTAAATTTCCGTAGATATTCGTAAACGTATCGTTAACATACGAGAAGGTCACTCGAACAGAGAAATTTCTCGAATATATGAAGTTAGTGAGTTAGTTGGCCAAGAAAAGAAGTTTATTTTTCAGCACGACAACGACCCCATGCTTTGGTAAAGGCGTGGATGAATATTAACCCTCCACATTTCAAAAAACTTGTTGAAAGTATGGCACGACACTAAAAATCCGGGCCTGAAGCTGGTGGCCATACTAATTATTAAATTTAAGATGATCATTAAAAAAAATGTATTTTTGTAATGCGTACTCTATTTTGTCCATCAAAATAATGATAAGTTTCTTAATAAATACTATCTTCAAATAATAAATCACATTCAACTCTATGAACATTTATTCCAAACGTACATCTACAGTGTTTGCTTTCGTTCGAATGCTTTGACGACTATCTTTTTAAAAAAAAAAAAAAATTAAAAAAGTTTGAAAATATTAAGTTTTTTTTTCATAGAAAATGATAACAAAATCATATAATAATATTATTTTCTAGGAAATCGTTTATTGCTTCCTTCTATTGCATTTATACATTACTCAATATTTTCACCATTTTTCCCGATCATTTTCTCCAAAATGGAACGGAATCGAGAGCATACCTTTTCAATGTATGGATCAGTCATCGAGTTCCATGCCTTGGTAATGGAAGTTTTCAGGGCGCCAACACTGGGATGAGAACGTCTGGCAGGCTCCAGCCTCGAACATATGCCCATATTGAGTAATCCAAAAGGATTCAAGTCCAGCTGCTAGGAGGCCACAACGTCCTTTGGCACAAATTTCCATGTTTTCCTTCAGCCACGCTTGAGTCATTTTTGAGCAAAACACGGTATGACACGGTGCTCCATCCGGTTGGAAAATGACGTGTTGGTGGTCGTGGTCTTTCAAATTGTTCATGTAAACCTCGGTATTAACTTTTAATTCAGCTTTGATAAATACTGGAGGCATTTTCAAGCCAATGGACGCAACTCCCCCATGGTTGTAAACTTGAATTTCACATTCTTTGGAACATCCTCAATCTTCTTCGGTGAAATAAACCTGCCTGTACGGCTGTACGTATGTTAAATACGGGATCGATGGTGAACATTTCCTCATCGGAGAATACGATGATGGTATGCTTGTTTTTTGATGCTGAAACCAAACGTTTCGAGCGCTTCAGTCGTAGTTGTTTGATTCGGTCCGTTACAAGGTGGCACTCTATTCTTGCCCTGGACGAACATTTCAAGTCATCTTTGACCAACTGTTGCATGGTAGGTAGTTTTTGAAATACGGCTAATTTATCCAATTTCCGGATCGATCTGATAGGATTTTGCCTCCTCACTTTGTCTCTCACTGATCTGATGACCTTCGGTGTACGAGCGGACCGTGGACGGTCACTTCCCGGTTTTCGTGGACGTGGTCCATCAAGGAGTGAACGTTGGATACGGAAAACGGTAGCCAGATGGCATCCCACAATCGTTGCAATTTGTTTTACGGGCTTTTGGGCGAGCACCAAACTAGTCACAACCTCCTTTGCGTACATTTTTCTCAACTTTGTTACTCTCGAACCGCTGTTTTGTTTTCATCGTCTCAGAGTATACAGTCAGATGATTACACTCACGCATTAAAACACTAAAAATGACGTATAAAGCGACCCAAAAATAAGTATTGAAAACTTTCGCATTTTTTTTATGGGACATGCTGTATATAAATTTACTAGGACGTGGCAGAGAAATCATAGTATAAAATATGTGATACTTTCTCTACTAACTAAATTCTTAGTTTGCCATGCATGACTACAGCATGAGATTAAGTCCTTTTATTTTCGATAGCTAGATGTAGTTATCACACATTCTTATTGAAGCGTTTATGGCACTGAATCGAGAGCTCTCAATCCTCAATCGTAAGGGTGTTTTAAAACTATGTTTAGAGCCGGCAGTATGCTTTTGGTTACCACCAAATAAACGATGCCAAGAAGATAAAAAAAATCCACAACCCACTGGTTGCAATACTACCTCGTCAGCCATCCTAAAATCTTTGCTATTAATCAGCTGTAAGTATAGATTCACTAATCATTTACAAAAAAATATACACGTTGTTTGGTTTGAATTCATTTAGTAGTAATAGCGACGATTGGCGAAAATTGCTCTGCTGAACTAGTGCATCACCCTACCTTGCTCTAATTGCGAATGTTTGGAGTCGCCATTCCACAGTAGGTCATGTCACTGCTAGTCAGCTAGCTAAACCATCTGCATTCACAGTGCTTCATTTAGGCACGAATGATGCTCGAAGCGTAATTTGTACCGAGTATAACAAGTAGAAAATCAACACGTGCTTCATACAATAACACACCGCCGAACGTCGACCTGCTCTATTCAGTTCATTGTTGCATGCTCCATTATTTTATCCTTTCGGTGTACGATGCACTCATTCAATCCGGGAGCTGACAGAAATATCTTCTGCACGCGGAATAACCTTGCACACACTTTCTTCTGTGTTCTAGCGAGTGGAACCCACTTTACTAAATCGCGTGCAAAGCCTATTAACGGTTTGGCATTTATTGGTATAATGTCAGAGAACAGAGAAGGTTCTCAGTAGGCGAAGACAGGTTTTCAGTCGAAATCACGAAGGCAACCGTTAGGAATCTCCTTTGCCGGGATAATCCTTTCCTTTCACAACGGTTTTGTGGAAGGCAATTCTTCTGCCATCGTTGGTCACATCACATCGCATGACAAGAGCAACAGTTTATGATGGCATGTATTACATATGTTTTGGTTGGTTTTTCGTGCAACCACTGAATTGTGTTTGTTACCTTGAGTCTACGTTAGCGTTCTTATATTGGATCCGTGCAGAGAGGTAGAAACGGTACGTTTTTGATCAATCCTTTATTAGCAACCGGTGTAGGACCTTTTTTGCTAGTCAGTAAAGATGTCGATGTAGAGCAGAAGACTATTCCTTAGTTGTTTTTTGTCTATACTTGCCACAGAACATTTGAGTTCTAAGAAAAAGATTCTACTTCCAACGGAGGGAAGTGCATAATAAATAGGAGGTTTACTGGGACAACAGGAGATTCACCTCTGTATTGTCTGCGTTGAATTTCCAATGAACTCGTTTGTTTTTTGGGTTGGTCGTTTCTATGATAATTGATTACCTCGCCAAAACAAGGTTGTCCCAATAAAAAAGTTATTGCTTCAGTAAATCAATATAAAAAGCGTCAACATTTTCGATAGAGCTGTTATGTCGTTGGAATCCGCGGTCCTTCATAGCGAAACGGACATATGCGTATATTGCAAATTTCAGTACCATTTATTGGTTAAGGGACAAGACCTACAGAAATATAGAGTAAAACTCAAAGGATCGATGTTTGTAATCGTCAATGTATGAAGCCATCTTCTTTCTTTCTTAGCATTTCAAGTTATTCGCTTTCATAATTAGTGTTTTGATTGCTTGCTTTAAAATTGGTGTTCTAAATGCATAGATTCATAGTTATTAATTCAGATCGGATAAATTTCTAACCCAAAAATTCCATCGATCAGACCGGAAACCTAACCCACGCACTTGGTAATTTTGAGCCTTTGCCGATTAGGCTGTCTGAAGTCCTTTTAAAAAATAATATAGCAATACTTATCAGTATTCAGAAGGTTAATCTCTTGTTTAAAGAAAATATGGAATACTTTATATACTAATAAAGCCTGCACAGAAAAAAGCGTAATTTATCTTGTTCCCGAATTCATGACTGCAGTTCACGGATTATTTTTTCGTGTGTCCACGTTAAATTTAAAACAACAAATTAAAAGCAGCATAACAAAAAATTAAACATTATCCAACAAAACCGATTGTTATTTCAAAATAATAGAGTTATATCAACATTCGAAACAGTTGATTTAGCTGTTAATCCTTCTTTCTGTAAAATTCTCGAACTTTCTGTGGTACACCCGCCATCAGGTTCCGTACGGTATCCTCAGATACGCCCACCATGACGATTCTTCTCTCGAAATCATCGGTACCATTTGCTTTCTTCTTAGTTCCGAAGAGTTTCCGCTTAACTATAGCCCAGTACTTCTCTATCGGGCGAAGTTCTGGACAGTTTAGTGGATTGGCTGTTTTTGGAACGTATTTGACCTCTTGTATCTCATTTCATTCCAGGACGGACTACGCATGGTGACAAGTGGCCAAATCAGGCCAAAACATCGCTGGAAAGTCGTGGCTTCTGTTAGACGGAAGCAACCACTGTTGCAGATATTCTTTCGAGTACACATCCTTATTGATAGTGTCGGTAGAGACAATTTTTTTAAGATTTTCGACACCAACTACATATGGCCTGCCAAATCAAATACTTCTTCGGGAAATTGGACACCGTCTCTGTCCGGAAATGCTCGACAACGGCGTTGCTTTGTATTGCGGTATAAAAACCCAGACCCGTAAGCTGTTGAAAGTCTTCGAGTACGTATGTTTCGTCGTCCATTATGATACAAGAAGATGTTTGCAAAAAAATAGTTTAAAGCTCCTTAGCACGACTTTCTGCAGTGCAGTTTTGCCTGTCATCACCATTGGGTACCTTTTTCACTTTGTGCACGGAGAAAAAGGTATGGTAACCAAACAACTGGTTGAAGTCAATAAAAAATTATTACTACAGCTCCCGAATATTTTTTTCATTTATTCATTTAGAATTTATTTAGCTGGATTACCGTTAAATGCAAAGGTATAGGGAATACCATAGGGAATGGACAACTATGTGTTTAGTTCTAGTTTAGAATAATAAAAAAAATCACTTTATGCTCTCCCGGTTATACGGCATTTTATTTATTTATAAACAATAACATAAAACCTTAATAAACTTTAAGTCACTGTGAATCATATATCACACTAAATCACTAATTTCACTCCGGACTCGTGAAATGTCCCCGCACGAATAGCTGATAGTTATTTTGCTGACATCAGATAAGAGAAACTAATCATCTAGTTTGTTCTCAATCATATATAAGGTTGGTATTTACCCAACCATAAACTATGGCCATTTTTACCAAATATTCGGGTTATGACAACCTAAGATCACAGTTTGAATCGGCAAAACAGAACTGTGTCTAGCAATTTAATTTTTGATTAAAACAAACATTTTTAAAGTTGAAAATAAGCAGACTTGTAGTTCCAATCAACTAACATTAGAGTAGAAAACACTTGAAAAAGCAGAACCAGAGTTAGCATTTCAACCATAGTTTTGGTTGTACGTATGATTTTGACTTCCCACATTTTGCACAGAAAAATTGGGATTTCAATATTTGTCGGGAGCATTCTTTTCGATTTGTTCCGCTTCCAACCTTCCGATCCTTGTTCCATTTGCATGGAGATAGGCTAAAGTAATACACAGTTCGAACAAAACCTGTAAAATTATGGGTACTTGAATCTAACACATTTACCTCTATTATATTCAATAGAAATTTACGCGTGATATTAATTTTACAGCATTGAAAAACGATAGCTGTAAATTCTCGTACTGTCTATATATGACCTGTAAATTTAAAATATGTTGTAATCTCTACGGTTCATATATTTTGAGGTTAGAAATAAAAAAGATTGATTGATTTCTTCCCTCAATGAAATGGAATTAGTTGTTGATGTCAAAAATCGTCTATTTATTGGCATTTTTAAAAAGTGGTCATGCTAATTCCACTTGGATGCAGCAGTTAGAAGGCTTATTTTCAGGTTCGAGATTTGGAGACGAGATCACATTTGTCAATGGGCAATTGAAATCATGGTGAAATTTCGGTGTATTCGTGGGTGATCCAAATAATCCTACATACACTAACTACGATTACCACAGCCACACACAATTTATTCGTACGTTTTGAAAATACTTTTTACAATTTTTCATGCTTCACTCCCGAACATGCTAATACACAACATGGCGGTGACCAATTGTATATGCTGACTTGAGAAACTGAGCGGTGGTACGAAATTGTGTTGATATCACGTAAATTTCAAGCGTTCAAGGCCCAAAAATAAGAGCGTGTCCTATAACTATATGTTATCAGCTGCAAATATGAATTGAAGCTGAAAGATTGTAATGAATATGATATAACTTTCCAAGAAGGCAGTGTTTATAGTTATTTACGATATTTCAAATTGAAAATTGCATCCAACCATTAATTATGTCGATATATTTTCATAGAAGTTTTAGATTACATCATAAGGTAATTTTCATATTTTTTTCTGTGTAGTTATTTGAGCGATTCTCGTAAATATATAAAATTCTTAATTTTTTTAACAATTTGTGAAGAAACATGCAAATTACATGCGTTCAAAATCCAATATTCGGTGGTTTTGGGACCTCTAGCTAACGGAAACTGGCATGGAGCTCTGGGTCTCAAGACTTTCTCCGATGTTGTCGACCAGTATACTGGTCTCTTTGATAGGTGGGAATACCATGACAACGCGTTTTGTAATGCTGTTCGAATCATGAAATACAGCAGGACCATCGATATTTGTTTTGGAGCATAACTCCCAGCAGATGGTTGTCGACCCGCGGTAGTTCTTTTTGGACGTGTCCACTGAGTTGAACCTTTTGTGGAAAGTGAAATTAGTGAGCACCATGGTAGGCCACACATTTTAGTTGGAAAAACAGTAAAAGTTACTTGAATGTAATTCAATATGGTCGCAATCAAGTCAGTTGCAACTAATTACGGTGGTTGTGTGTTGCTTAGGTTCAACCTTCAGGTGGGACTATTATTATGTGTTTTTTTAATTTCAGATCAAATAAATTTCCAGATTGAAGGCGATAGAAGGCAATCGAGTAACTCAGATATGTCAAAACTCTGATGGTACTTATGTGTGATTACACAGTGTAAACTATCTATTTAGCTTAAATTGTTCTGATTGAACGGTTGAAGGTCGTATTCGTCTGTTGTGCCAAAAGTGGGTTTGTTGGTCAAGTGGTAAAGTTTTTGCTCAATAGCACAAATCAGCTTAGATGATGACTTTGGAAAAAATCATGACATTCATTGTCTTCAACGAACTATTCCTCAATGAATCTCCATCCACGTGGACGCCAATGTTAATGCTAATGCTAATGTTCAACAGTCATTACTATTACATAGTATATAGAAAGTGCTATAATCATTGTTATATCTAAACAGATAATTGATGATGAATGTCACTTACATATTATTATATGACGTTCCCACGGCATGGGGTTTAATTTTTATAGCAATACATTACGAGACAAATATATGAAAATAATCTAACACAACAATTCTTTCACAAGTGATATTTCAGAATTGTGCTTTGGATCTATTTATTGGCTAATGAAACGCATTGGTCTTAATGACTATTTACTGGTTGAGACAGAAAATATCATTTGCATTGATCCTCAGATTTTAAAAATGTAATCGTTTCACTTTGTTACCTTACCAGTTCGATCAAGAAATGGACAGTCTTTTGTACACAGAGGTTGTTCCCAAACAATCCGGTATAATTAATCCTTAAGACAGAAGTAGTGATGTGTGGGCGAGTGAGCTATGTGTGAGTGTGTGTGTGTGTGTGTGTGTGTGTGTGTGTGTGTGTGTGTGTGTGTGTGTGTGTGTGTGATGGGGGAGGGGGGAATACATGATTTTGGGTTGGCGCTTTTCTTCTTTTCAGAGAGCGAGTAATGGCGCTATAACCATAAGCCATAGGGAGCTAGGACTATAGTTAATGCTAAAGTCCCAACCGTTTGAAGATAAATGGAGCATCACTTAACCCTCTTAGACTAGATGCTCCCAACGACCATTTTTGAATACATTTTTGTTCTGTGCACCAAACAGGGCATCTCTGTTCAGCTATTCTCTCCGACTATTCATTTCCTTTTTTCCTTTGATATCTACTGAAGGCTGACGTGGGTTCCCGTGTCTTCTTAAGGTAGATACCAAATCCTCCCTATCACCAACGGCTTGCATGGACGTGGCCAGGTGAGCGATCGAGGAGTGTTTTCGTTGGTGATTGTTGCGCGAGAGAAACGTATCAGAAGCTGGTTTCGTTTCATGGTGGCATGCAATGTCTCCAACGAATTATTCCTCCATCGTAGCTCCATCCACGAGGTGTGCAACCGTCAATGCTAATGCTAATGTTAATGCTAATGCTAATGCTAACTCCCCAGCAGATGGTTGTCGACGGATAAACTTACCATCACTTGAAAGCTCTATTAGTGCACTAATTTTTATCTTCTCTCACCTGCTCCAAGGTACAACACAGCCGTTCCTCCAAAACGACAAAACGACATAATGTAAAAACTTCAACACCTCATCCCATTATAATGCAGGCATAGTATGTTTAAAAGTTGTGTATTTTGATGCTTTTGTCAACTTTGTAGGACATTATGTTGAGTCTGCTTCGAGCATCGGTGGAGAACGGTGCATTATCTATTCTCTAAGTTATTTATTGTTCGTGGCGTGAGTGATCGAGTGTAGTCAAATAAAATGTGAAACTGCTTCCTGGTGATATATGATGGTTCTGTTGGTGAGAATCATTATAGATCTGCCGTGGTTAGTATTAGTGAGTAGTTTCACTAATACAGTCGTTTTTCTGGTTGAAAATAAAAAACAAACCGCTGTCAACCCGAACATTTTGACAGTTGATCTCGTGGTTGTAAGCAATAAAAAATCGATCCTATACGTGTAAGCAGCACGCCAGTGTTTTGTGAGATTGCTCGGCGAGAGCCTAATTGCTGGATAGTTGGTTTTGACCCACACCAATGGTTTACTATACTCGCTGTAACACCATATCCAGTGTGTCAAATTTTCTCTTTGTGTACCTTAAAACATAAGATAACCTTGACGAGTGATACACCCGTTATTCTTCTCACTATGCAACAATGATATGTTGTAGCTTGAATTTATAGCAACAAAACACGAAGAAAACAACAAAATGTTGCATCGATGATGGGAAAGAGACAAGTTGCTGTAAGAAAATGTTGTGATTCGCACACATGTGGCAACGATCTTGTTTTCCTGTAACAGCGACAAAAAAACGTTTTGTCATTATTGCAACACACTACCGATAGCAACAATGCTTTATCAGCAACATGAAATATAGCGACAATCAGTTGTTGCTGTCGAACAAATTACTGATCTGAATAATTATAAAATTTGTTGTGAATAGACTTCCACCTGAAGAAAAATGCCTGTATGAAATCACACACAGAACAAAAGCGAACACTATCTTCTGCAAACTTGTTGCAAATTTACTATTTTATCAGGGAAAAATAAAAAATATGTGAGTTTAACGCCTGGTTTTCAACCCACAACATCCTGAACATAAAGAAGTTCAGTACAGAGGATCTACAGTTGTAACTACAGTTTTTCCGATTACACAAAGATACGATATCTATTCTACCATGTTTATTTAGTCTTATGGAAGATCAACAGATATAATGAGATAATCTGGGATGTTCTAGGTTGTCCAAACTGTCCTGGAGTAAAAATTTAGAATCTACAGTTGTAACTATAGTTTTTTCGGCTATACAAAGTTACGATATGCATTCAACCTTGTTAACTGAATCTTTTGGATAGTCAACAGACATTTTGAGATAAACTGGGATGTTCTAGGTTATCCAAATTGTTCTTGAGTTCTTTACTTAGGACGTACAGTTGCAACTGTAGCTTTTTAACTATTTAAATTAGCGATGTGTAATCAATAAAGTTGATTGCATCTTTTGAAAGGTCAACCGATACTATGAAATAATTTGGGATGTTCTAGGTCAACCAAGCTGTCCTGGAGTTCAGAACTTAGGACCTACAACTGTAACGGTTGCTTTTTCAGCTATACTAATGTACGATATGTATTCAACCATTTTAATTGAGTCTTCTGGAAGGTGAACAGACATAATGAGATAATCTGGGATGTTCTATGTGATCCAAACAGTCCTGGAGCTCAGATCTTGGGATCAACAGTTGTAACTGTAGTTTCACGGCAATTCAAATTTACGATATGTATTCAATCATATTCAATGGATCTTCTGGGAGGTCCACCAACATTATGATGAAATTTGGGATGTTCTGGGGCATACCAGGCTGTTCATTAGTTCATAGATTAGGAACTACCATTGAAACTGTAGCTTTTTCAGATGTGCAAATGTACGTTATGTGTTCAACTATGTTTATTGGATCTTATGAACGAGCAACCAACATTTTGAGATAATCTGGAATATTCTAAGTCATCCAACCTGTCCTGGAGTAGTGAACATAGGATCTATAATTGTAACTGTACCTTTTTCGGCTACACATAGTTATGATACGTTTTCAAACATGTTTATTGAGTCTTCTGAATGGTCAGCAGACATTATGAGATGATCTGGGATGTTCTTTATCAGCCATGCAGTTCTGGAGCTCATAAATTAGGAGCTAAAATATTAACTGTAGCTTTTCAGGCTATACAAATATACGATATGTATTCAACCATGTTCAGTGGATCTTCTTTTAGGTCAACCGACATTATTGGATAGTCAATCCTCTCAGAATATTTTTTTGGGACATTATGGATATGAATCACTCAAATTGGTTGTTGGTTATAAACTTCAAGAATGCATCTTCTGAAGTTGAAAAGTTATGATTGAATATGTCGAACAAAACTGATGATTCTCGATAGGCTCTTGGTTCCGATTTGGCTGAACCAATTGTAACTGTATCTCTTTTAGCTGCAAGGCAAGCTTAGAATGACCAATATTATCCCAGATTATCACATAATATCTTTATATTTTCCAAAAGATTCAATAAACGGGGTTGAATGCATTTCGCAACTTTGTATTGTTGAATTATCTACAGATACAATTGTAAATTCTAGGTTTTGAGCTGAAGAGAAACACCAAAATACAGTACATTTACCATCACTGACCAAGATCGTGTCCAGATGTGGCCAGTGTAGTTCTTAACACTTGATTCTACCACTATTGCTCTTAGTTTGGATTTCGTATGTGATGTGAGGTGTAGCATGATATGTTCTGGTCTAAGTAAAAAAAGAAGGCTTTTCCCCGGATGTACCTAGAACATGCCAATAAGGTGTTGGGCAATTATCAAATTTAAATGTAATTAGAGATGTCGCATGGAATGTTTTGGTTCAGATAAAAATTGGCCACATCTCCATAGGTACCCGCAGCATGCCCGGATGTGGCCAGCGTTCTCCTGAGCACTCTGTATGGCTACCATTCATCTTGTAATCGAATCATTATGCGATTTGATGCGTCTCACGATAGCTTGAAATATTTTATATAATATCTTCAGAAGTAACCCAAACACATTGTAACTCTCCGGATGAGATTCTTTCTATTAACGTCCGGGTGAGAGTTCTTGATGTGGCGCAAACAATTTGTCACCAGAAACGTTTTTGGACTGAACTTGCAATTAAGACCCAGGCAGGCTACAACTAAGATCCCCGTTCTCGGAATGTAATATGTTTCGAACTTTTTGGGACACATTTTCTTTGTCCTCTTTAACAAATGTAGAATCCTTTTTTATTTTTTTTAAACAACACAAGGCAACAAAATGCACTGAGGAAATGCCACAAGGAACTTAAGTTACTGATCGCTCGAATATTGGAAGAACAACACTAGTCGGGATTGCAAAAGCTTTGATGAAACGTATGCAATAAATAGGGAATGTCGCTAGAAATGGACAATGGTTGAAAAGATGAACACTAGCTGTTGCCAAATCAAATTATTTTTAGAATAAATTAATTATCTTATGATATTAAAACAACATGCATGATAAACTTTAGTTCATGATAACAGAACAAAATGAAGTTTATTGCTAATCGTATGTTTTTCATTAAAGCAGTCTTCCATCTTTACCAACTATCCCCTATCACTCGACAAAATTTTTGAGAGAGAAAGAGGGATAAAACTAAACATGGTCTCTTTTCGGTAGATGGAACATGTGACATTATTGAATTTATTTATGTTGCATACAGAGCAATTTACAAACAACGCCTTGTCTCTTCCAAAATAACAATCGGATGTTGTGAAACATTAATATCTTGATACAACTGCCATGCAATTTGTCATTATTGTGTTGAGTATGCAACAATGATAAAGATACATTATTTTTTGTCCCAACATTGAAAAGTCAGGACAATGTCTTTATCATTCATGCATTCACGAATTTTGATTCACTGACCATATCTAGTTCCCAATGAAAAGAAAGAGATATGATGGAACGGCGGGTGTGGTGGTCCTGTGCTGTGGGTCATGATTGATTATCTATTTAATTGTGATCCACAGTATTAGTTAACCATATGCGTCGCATAACCTTGGTGTCGGTTTAGTTATCGGGCATAGGGCAATTGCTCTGTGTAATGAGAATCTGTGTTTAATGGCGTCGTCGCGCGGTACGCATTGTTTCGGTACCGTATTGTTCCTTCTCTTGTGTGAACAAATGTTCACATGAAAAAATTAAACCGGTTGGATATGTTTTTAGCGTCGTAAAAATTCGAGGTAGGCCGGTTTGTTTTTTTTTGTAATATGCAGGAGCTCATGTTTTATAGCATAAAGTGTTTGTAGCTGTGCAGTCCGGGAAAAGATTCAACATGAAAGTTGATCATCCGTGAAGAACCAGTTTATGTTCAAGTGACCCGAAAGCATCAAGAGAGGTGAGAAACTGGAGGGACGCCTGCGGAGTTGGGTACAGGCGACTCGTGAGTTAGTAAGTGCTCTCAAGGACACGAAGAAAGATAGGTAATTGTTACCCATTATATTTCTATTAATAAAATTTATTTTTAATAGTTTTGCGTCGACCATCAGTTTAGTTTGTTGAATCGGCTGTGTCGACACTTCGTTCCCGCAGTTTATTGATACCGGGCGTAGCGTTTTGTCTAATGTTTAGTTTGCCTACTGTAAGATGGGTCCGTGGTGAGTACATATTTAATTGTGATCCAAATTATTCGTTCGTCATGCTCGTCGAGCTACCCTATCTTAGAACAAATAAACCACTGTCCCATTTTTTTAAAGTGATTACAGTAGCATCCGTACTGTTGGTGTAGATCGGTACAAGTTGGCTCTCAGGCGTTGAGATTAATTGACTTATTTTTCCTAATGAAATAACACTATCACACTCTGTGAGTGACCCCAATAGCATCTTTACTGTCGGTTTAAACCGGTCAAAACAGGCTTTTAGCATTATTAAAAATCACTTTGTTTTCCCAATGAAAAACCACAATCACACCTTGTGAGTGGCTCCAACAGCATCCTTACTGTTGGTTTAAATCGGTTCAAATCGAAATCACTCCTAATTTTCAAATATTTAATCGTTAACCAACACCTTATCGTTAACCAACACGAACCCTGCTGCTACCTAATCCAGTTATCCAAAATCCCGAGTGATTTCTCGTGGAAGTGCAGTGAATTCCGCGGCTTCCAATAAAGCGAGTATCATGTCAACATATTTCTTCCCTTTCTTTACTTGACCTGCATTCGGAAGGGGCCGGCGCCGGTATTACTTTAGTTTGGGATCACCAGTTTTTACACATTGAAGATGTTTTTTTTTCCTCTGTTCGGGACAAAACCCATTGCGACCAGTAATTAGATCTATTGTAGTATATCCCGTAACCTTTGTTTAGTGCATGTTGATTTACCTCATCACTTTTGAGAAATGATAAAGTATTCGGTGTTGTTTTAGTTGTCATTGTTTGTTTTGTTGGCAATGAATCAAATTTTACTGAAAGTTTCCGCTATTTAAAACCTTTGAGGAGTAAGAGCACTCTTCAAATGCGCACCCCTTTGATAGTCAAAATCATATTCATTGCAAAAAAAAAACAAACTATGACTTCGATACTGACCATGCATCAGAACCCTAGTCATAACCAACATAACTATAGAACATCAAATAGACAATGAGAATTCACATATACGAAGACTAATCATGTTTTACTTATTCTAAGCTCATCCTCGCACAAGCGCAAAACGAGTATTGTCACTTTTCATAAGACATAAAATGTAATAAGGACTAAGATATGTTCCTTCGACTACAACAAACAAAAATTTCCCTAGTTTGAATTAATTCAGACTAGGGTTCGGTGGTAGATCTGATACCCCGTAACGCACCACGAAAGGTGATCTAAAGCTTGCTTCAGATAGAATTGGAACAAAAACAATTGCCTGTGTTTCAGTTATTTATTATTGAATTCAAGATCTTTTTTTATACAAATGTAGCATTTTCTTCATACTTTTAAGAAAAAGTACGGATAAAATTATTCGTCACGGTTTCGAAGGAATTCTCGAATTTTTCCTGTAACACGGCTCATTAGGCAGCGCA
Source organism: Aedes japonicus (assembly GCA_034211315.2). Classification (NCBI taxonomy): domain Eukaryota; kingdom Metazoa; phylum Arthropoda; class Insecta; order Diptera; family Culicidae; genus Aedes; species Aedes japonicus. Next base: position 8,391 of record JASCZW010003165.1, on the reverse strand, counting down.
CACCTTCTTCGTCCATCGTTTTAGCTATCTTATTCCACCAGGTCTTCATCTGATTGATGTCTTTGACAACCTTTCCCTTTGCCTTGAGTCTCCTCTTCATGATTGCCCAGTATTTCTCAATAGGGCGGAACTGGGGGCAGTTGGGTGGGTTAAGGTTTTTCGGAACAACCTGGACCTTTCTCTGCATACCATTCTTGAACGACTTTGCTGTAATGACAGCTTGCCAAATCTGGTCAAAACATTACGGGATGGTCGTGGGATCGAATGAACGGCAAAATTCTTTTTGGAGACACTCTTTTTGGTATAGTTCCGACGTCATTGTCTTATTTGTAACGAAAACTTTCATTTTTTTGCCACAGCTGCAAATGCCCTGCCAAATCATGTATTTTCGTGCAAATTTGTCGGCAAAAACAAATTTAAATTTGGCTGGAACATCCCCCAAGCCGTTGCCAAGTAAAATTTTTGACATGGGATTTGCCCGAAGTCAGCCTTGACATAGGTTTCATCGTCCATCAGAAGACACCCGTCGAACTTGGTCAGCACCTGGTCGTATAGCTTCCGAGCACGTATTTTGGTCACACTATTCTGTTTTATGGTCCGATTTGGCTGTTTGCATGCTCGATACGACTTGATTCCTTCCCGGAGTCGAGTTCTCTTCACGGTACTGTGGGCAGCACCGAATTTTCTGGCCAAATCAAGGTCCGACAGATTGGGATTCCTCGTAATCGTCTTCAATATCTTACCACGCAGTTTCCGGTCGACAGTTCCACTGTGTTCCACAAGCTATCAGAGCGTTCCTTTTGTCACCTTTTGCCTTGCCTCCGGAAGAAATTGATCAACTTTGCAGACAATCACAATTGATTAAATTAATCTTACAAATTATGGGATCACTGATGTTAGTAAGATAATTCCATACAGGACAAGGTCTGCCGAGTCAGCTAATTTGAGATAAAACAAGAGTAAAAGTAATTCAGAGAAAGGCTTTTAGTCTTCAGAATCGTAGCAGCATCAACCAAACAACGCGTTCTAAGAGTAACAACACAGAAAGAAAATTATCAACGATAAATCTTTCCAGAGAATGCAACACCCAAACTTCATGGCAACCCAAATCACCAGCAAATGACCGATCTGTAGATCTTTTGTCGGAAGACATAACCATACCCAACATGTATCCGATAGGATTCATTTCATTAGATGTGTGTTCATCGAGATACACCATTCAGCCCGAAATATGTCCCAGAAGAATCCTGTCACAAGGCTCCCCTCCATCTCGGCCATTCTGCTTCTCCGTAGCGATGAACGAACCCCGATAAAGAAGATTGTTTTACACTATTTTTCATCTTTCGTTCCATCACATTCCCCTGTCATTTGGATCTTAAACCCACCACTTTCCACCCGACCACTAATCCCCGATGGAGATGGAATCTACCTTCACGAGCGTTTTTTCTACTTTTTTCCTTTTTTTCATTTTGGTCTTAGATTTTCGGCTTCCACTCGATTTAGCAAAATGGTATTGCTTTTGTCATTGCTGCTGCTGTTGCTGTGGATCAGTGACCAAGAATGGATACAAAAGGGAGATTTTACGGTGTGCTTTCACAGACAACGGAACACGAATCAGAGTCAGAGCTTCAGCCGGATCGACACTGTCAATATTTACCACAGTCATTCCGCTCTTGCATCGCCCCCTGGTTCGAGTTCCTTTTCTTTTTTTATCTCATCCAATTTCGGTCGTTCGATTGAACGACGATACGGGATAAAGTAAGCATCTGTTGGTCTCAAAAATGTTGCAGATTCTGCAACGTGAGCCCTGTGGGGGATTGAGCAAAACTGCTTCCGGAATAAGGCTTCGCTGTGCTCTTACTTCAGCTGATCTGATGATGGAACGGCTGCGCTGGTGGGTCGGTCGACTTTGTTGGAAACTACTCGCTCGCCCGCTGCATCGACGCACAGTGGTTCCAACTTAGAAGAGACGCGGCCAAAAATAGTATTTTTGAGAGTTTCTTTATAAAACCATGTATCTTTCATGATTTTTGGGGCGCTGAGTTCAAATTTGATGTCAAAAAGACCGGATTGATCCTCCTTGCAGTGATAATTGAACTTTTTATCCTTCCTACAAAGAAAAGTATTTATATCGCACGAGTTTTTCAATAACCACTAGATCGAACCAGACGAAACCACCATCAAATGGCCTTGGGGTCCGAAAGAATACTTTTGGAATCGGTCAACTGGTTCTGCAAATATCACCGGGAAATGTTCTGGTGAATATGGGTCATGTGTGGTATAATCAGCCAGAATTGTTTTAGACTCCATCATTCATCACCTCAAACCACATGAAAATTTGATAACAAGATCAATGTCAGTCAAACTACGTAACAAGTACGCCATTGTCCACATTCGGGCATGTTCCGGTACCTCTGGGGAAGTGGCCAGTTTCTGAATTGGACCAAAACCTGTCATGCATCACCTCGAATCACATGAGAATTAAAAATTAAGTTCTTTGCTTGTCTTATTTAGTATTCAAATCCAAATTGGCCACCACTGCCGACATCTTTTGAGTTTTAGATGAGGTGCACGCAATAACCGTGATTTTTTACACAGGCATAAATTAGGTACATTAGACACAAGTATCTATAGTGAAATTACATCAAAGTAATCTTCAAAGATTATTTGAAGTTATATTGAGGGTAAGGGACAGTAGCAAACCAATTAAATTATGAAAAAACAAAGTTTATTGGCTAGATATTAAAACAGGTGGATAAAATTAGGTATTTCAATCTCATAGAAAGAGAAAAAAATGTATTCCATCGATGTATCTTGGACGAAATATTCGCTAATTTTATTTATATGAGTTAAGTTTCATAATTTAAAAGAACTGTTCTCCATGAAATCAATTTGTAAATTTATTATGGCTTATTAACTATAAGACTAATAAAAAAAAAACAAATTAATCATATGTATAACAAATTTAGTGCATCTTGAGCCATATTTTCCTTGCTTTCGGTAGGAATTTTTCTCAATTCAGTTATAATAGGGTCCGAATACAAAAATAACCTTTGTAATAGATCCGTATTCGTCGCTGTACGAGAAACCTTTCTCGTATCAGTTCGTCTAAATTCTTTGACATTCTTATTGTTGGATTCTGCAGCTTCCTCTGACAGTTCTCCAATCGGCACGAGTGCGCTACTAATAATGTCGGATCCGTGAATTAATACCTTGTGTACAGTAGCAGGAAGATTGTACCAAGGATACTCCTTCACTAACATCCTAGCAGTAGCAAGAGCATATTCTCTGAATTTTTCTACTTTTATTTCATATCTAGACGCTAGACACTGCAACAAAGCTCCGCATCTTAAACGATAAAAAAAGTAAATTTCTCCATGAATTGGTTAATTAACCAATCTATAAAATCATATTCAATAGTTAAGATTAGAATTGCTAAATTAAAGATAATTCTGCATCTGTCTATTAATTCTTTCTTCAATCCAGTAATTTCAGCAGCCTTTTCTGAAAACTTGAAGAATTTTCTAGCCGTGTTGTCATCATTAGAACTCCCGGATCCACAACATATTTGGGTCTATCAATATTAAGACCCAATTCTTCTCTAAACTACATTTGCCCCTTTTTTTTCCTAGCTGCCACCAACTCTTTGTCTTCGGCACTCTTAACCTGCCACTTGTTTACATCATAACGATAGGACAAGTGAATGAAATATTCAAAAAGGCGAATTCTTGCGTGTAATGGTGACAACCCAAACTCGTACCGATTTTCATCAACTTTCCGTTGCAAACAATCTTCAATGTTGTTCATTTGTTTCGGTGTGGCTTCACATACGTAGCACCTAAAAGGTTGTGGTTTATATGGTTTAGTTAAGTTGAAACTAACTTAAGTTACCTGGATGAAGATGTTTCCGTCAATGCACTACAAACTTTCCCATCTACCATTGTGAGCTGAAGTTTGTGCTTAACATGGCAGGTGGAATCATGACCAATTACAGTGGCTTGCAGCTGGTCAATTTTCTTCTTAAAGTATTTTTCCTCTGTAACAGACAGCTGTCTTGATTCCTTGCAGAATTGAAACCGGATAGGTCGACAGTATCTAGTCGATAAAGGACGTGGGTTTTTCCAAAGAACCACATCAGTGTCTAGAGATGATTTCATCATCAAGTGGAGAGGAACGTAAGACGTAACGAAAAGGTTTCCATCTTCCGTGGTTGGATCTTCAAAGGACCGCTTATATTCGCTATGCCTTGAGCTGCCGTCATACCCCAATTTCCCTAACAAAATTATCTCCGCTTGAGGATTATTGCGCATTTTGTCGAAAATATTTGGCTGCGACTGAACTATTCTCTCAGCAGTGTGGTTCAGCAAATTTTGTATCCCAATTTCAGCTGATGTTTCAGTAATGATCTCGTCTTTGGGATGGCATTTTTGTTTGGCCTTTAGAACAACCTAAGATATATTATTATTTATATAAAAAAACAAGTTTATAGCTTAAAGAATATGAAGGAAAAACGATAGAAGCTGTTTTACCGTTAACGAAGGTCCTGATCAAAAGATACTGATGCTTTGTTAGCTTTGCCTCAATAATCAATGACAATATTTCATCAGGATCAACTTCGATATTTTCGTGATGAACATGATGCAAAGTATTTAACGCGGATTCGTCACACTTTCGAAATTGGGCTAATTTCCGTCGCTTGGAGCGCTTACTACATACTTCAAAGTTCTTCTTAGGGCGACCACGTGGAAGAGATGGTTGTTTTTTGTTGTTTGGTGTGTGGAAATGAACATCCTCTGTTGCATTAAGCCAGTCACGGTACCGATTTATCAATTTCGGTTTATTTCTTTGAGTTGCTTTCCACATTGCAGAAAGTTTCCTACCCACGTAAAAAACTCGTGTTTTGAACTCACCAAGCTGCAGCTTCTTCTTGCTGGAAAGCGTTTGAAGAATTAAATTTAGAACTTTTCTAGATTTTGCAGAATCTGTGCCTGTGTCTTCAGAAACCCAAATTTCAAGAAGATGCTTTCGAGATATGGACTGCATTTTCCAATATCCTGAATCAAAAGCATATTTTTAAAAATTAACTGCTATTGTTTGAGTTATTTTTAAAAGATTTGTGCATACCGTTTGTGATTTGCTGATTATCCTTTGATAAATAGTAGATATTTTATAATTTAACCGAATTTGAAGATATTTTGTCAAACATCAAAACATATAATAATGTCAAACTGTAATCCGTGGATTACTACGATTGATAGGTAAAAGAATTAAGAATTTCATCGATTAAGGCTGCTTTTTCGCAAAATTCAAAAAAGGCTCGCTTGCCCGCATCAACTTTCGTGAAATCAAGCTGAATTATGCATTAGGTCCTAGGTAACATTAAAAGACTCCTCAACTTTCTCTTTGCTTTCCTACGGCTATGTCACAACGTATTCAAGTACTTTCAACACACAGTATAGCAATATAAAGCGTAATTAATGATCCAATACGTCAAACACATCAGCAAATCGTTTAATAGACTCACTATTAACGAAAGAGAAAGTCGACGAAGAGAATCTCTGTTACTTAGGACCTATTTAATTGTTCAGCTTGAAATAGTAAAAGGAATAAATGGACGAGTGCATTTTGCATTTTGAAATGATGCTTTGACAAAAACTGCTCGAAAATACATCAATCCGAGTTGAGCCTTAAGCAATCTATAAGATATAAGACACTTAAACGATCCACATCAAACCATGGCGCAGAAAGGCGCAGCTAGAACACAGTACACGTCGAAGTCAATACTCTCAATGAAGTTTTGTTGAAGATTCGGTGAGAGGAATCGAGGGTAAAAGATGTGTATGTCAATTATTTCTGTACATACATTCTAAGAGGAAAAGCAATTATTTGATATGAGCCACATAAACTAACCACAGCAAACCCGGGGCAGATATGCGAAGCTGGATCTTACTACAAGTTGAAGTCAATACATTTTGGCAAGTTTTGATGAAGGTTTGGTGAGGGGGATCGAGGGGAAAAGTTGTTTTTACGTATGCTGAAAATTTCCAATTATTCTCTTTTATATTATCACTAGCTGAACCTGGTGCGAGCCTTGCTACGCATGCAACAAAATGAATGAAAATTTAATAGAACTTGCTCATATATGTTGTTTTTGTGAATGCATCTGGTTAAAATATTTTCGTTTACTAATGTAATTTCTGAAAAAAAACAAAGATCTTGTCTAAAACTCCCCACATGCCAAAGTTGGTTCCATTTGCTTGATTAGTTTTCGAGTGATGTGGCAATTTGTGTTTCATTGGTGTGGGAGCACCCCCTTCCAGATGAGGGAGGAGTCTCGAATCATCATAAGGACCTTCACCGACTCCAAAATCCCAGCATAAAAAATCCGGACATACTGCATACAAATTTTTCCGGCCATACTGCATACAAATTTGCATAGCAGTAGTCATAGTTCTCATGTTTGTTTGAAATTTGTGTTTCATTTGTATGGGGACCCCTACTTTTCAGAGAGAGGAGGGCTTCAAACTACAATAAAACATTTCTTGCCTTCAAAAACTCGCCTATACCAAATTTGGTTCCATTTGCATGATTAGTTCTCGAGTTATGCAGGAATTTGTTTTTCATTTGCATGGGAGCCCCTTTTTCTAGAGGCAGGAGGGGTCTCGAACTATCATAGGATACTTTTCCAAACCATAAACCCCTGCATACAAATTTCTATGGCAGTAGGGATAGTTCTCATGTTTGATATGTTTGGTTGAAATTTGTATTTCATTTGTATGGGAGCCCCCATTTCCAGAGGGTGGCGGGGTCTCTTGAAACCATAGAAACATATATTGTCTCCAAAAATTCTTGATTAGTTCTCGAGTTATGCAGAAATGTGTGTTTCATTTGTAAGGGAGCCCCCCCCCCCTTCCAGATATGGGAGGGGTTCCAGACTATCATAAGAACCTTCTTCGACCCCAAAAACCCCTCCGCGCAAAATTTCACGCCGATCGGTTCAGTAGTTTTCGATTCTATAAGGTTCAGACAGACAGAAATCCATTTTTATATAAATAGATAGCTGCGTCTGGTGCGTGCGCTGCTACGCTTGCAACTAAATGAAGGAAATTTAATATAACTGGCATCTTTATGGTTTTTTTACCTTCAAAACCCCCACATGCCAAATTTGATTCGATTTGCTTGTTTAGTTCTCGAGTTATGAAGTAATTTGTGTCTCATTTGTATGAGAGTCTCCATTCCTGAGAGAGTAGGGGTCTCAAACAATCATAAGAACCTTCTCCAACCCCAAAAACCCCTTCATATAAATTTTCACGTTGGTCGGTTCAGAACTTTCCGAGTCTATAAGGGTCTGACAAACAAACAGACAGACAGAAATTCATTTTTATGCATATAGAAATCTAGCCTCCAAAAACCTCCATATGCTAAAAGTTGTTTGATTTACTTGATTAGTTCTCCAGTTATGCAGAAATTTGCTTTTTATTTGTCTGGGAGCCCCCCCCCCTTCTTTCAAAATGGGGAGGGGTATTGAACTTCCATAGAAATATTTCTTGCCTCCAAAAACCTCATCATGCCAAATTTGGTTTCATTTGCTTCATTGGCTCTCGAGTTATGCTCAAAATTATGTTTCATTTTTATGGAAGTCTCTCCTTTCAGAAGGCGGAGGGGTCTCAAACGACCTTAGAAACATTTATTAACATCTATTTCTAGAGTTATGGAGAAATTTTAGTTTCATTTGTATGACAGCACCCCTCCTAGGAGAGGGGAGGGGTCTCAAACCACCATAGAAAAAAAATTGTCTCCACAAAACCTCACATGCAAAATTTGGTTCCATTTGCTTGATTAGTTCTTGAGATATGCAGAAAATTCTGTTTCATTTGTATGGGAGCCCCCCTTTCCAGAGAAGGGAGGGGTCTCAAACCATCATAAGAACCTTCCCCGGCTTAAAAACCTTTTCCATGCAAAATTTCACGCTGATCACAGACAGACAGACAGACAGAAATCCATTTTTATATATATAGATAAGACACTATTTTGAGTGCATTTCTACTGAACAAAATTTTTAATATCAACACTGTAGTTGACATAAAATTTCAAAACTAACTTTATTGAAAGCAAATATCCATAAAAATATACATACTGTTATTTAAAAAAAAAAAAAGTTTAACTGACGAATAAATGAATGATATATATCACTAATGAAATGTTGAGTTTTGGATACCAATTACTCTCACATGTAGGACCCGATTTCGAAAAATTTCATTTAAAACCGTCAAAATGAAGCGTTGAACATTGAAATATACATCCTAAACAAAGCAATGCCGAGATAGAAACACTTATTCCTGGAAGTCAATTTTTTGTATTAATGGCCTATGGGGGAACCACTGTGCGACG
>JASCZW010003164.1:0-24845 GCA_034211315.2 Aedes japonicus | reverse complement strand
TTTATATTAAATCCTCTGATCATGTCCAGTCATCCATAATAGAAAGGTTTCCAAGCTTGACCTCGTCGGAATTAGCTACGTTTGCTAAACAAAAATTTTAGAATGTGACGAAAAATTAGCGAATAAAGGGCGAACACGAAATTATTGCGACACCGAAAATGTCATGCCAATTTTCTTACAATGTTTATAATCAAACCAAAATTTTAGGGTAGTTTTATACATATATTTACTTCAATAATCAAAAGAAAAGTTAATCGATGGAGCCTTGAGTGTAAAATTGAACGCATTTTCGCTTGATGCCCTCCATCAAAGTCTTTACAGTGTCATCCGGTACCAGTTGCTCAGTTTTTTTTTCCATTTTCTTAACATGTCCTTCTCGTCTTTGACTGTCTTCTTACTCTTCCGAAGTTCCCGCTTCGTCATTGCCCAGTACTGCTCCACCGGGCGCAGCTCCGGACAGTTTGGCGGATTCATGTCCTTTGGAACAAAATGGACAGAATTGGCCTCATACCACTCCAGGACACTTTTAGAATAGTGGCATGATGCCAAATCTGGCCAAAATAGCGGAGCTTCGTCATGCTGCTGCAAGAATGGCAAAAAGCGCTTCTCGAGGCACTCAGATTTGTAGATCTCGCCATTTACTGTGCCCTTTGTCACGAAAGGCTCACTCCTCAGTCCGCAAGAGCAGATAGCCTGCCAAATGAGATATTTGGAGGCGAACTTCGACATTTTCTTCTTCTTAAATTTGTCGTCCACATAGAACTTGCTCTTGTCGGTGAAAAACTCCAACCCCGGAATTTGCTTAAAATCGGCTTTTATATACGTTTCGTCGTCCATCACACAGCAGCCATATTTTGTCAGCATCTTCTCGTAGAGCTTCCATGCCCGAGTTTTAGCCGTCGATTGTTGCCGCTCATCGCGGTTTGGGAAGTTCTGTACCTTGTATGTATGTAGTCCAGCTCTCTTCTTTGCATTCTGGACGTAGCTCTGCGACATGCCGATCTTTTTAACCAAATCACGGCTTGAGACGTTGGGATTTGCTTTAATCATCCGCTTCACTTTTCCCTCCGTCTTTATGTTCTCCGGTCCCGGTTTTCTTCCAGCTCCTTTGCCGTGGTCCAACGTCAACCGCTCCTGGAACCACTTCAACACTCTGGAGACGGTTGAATGGTGAATGTTCAACATTTTTCCCAACTGCCGGTGCGATAGGTCAGGAAATTCCAGGTGTTTGGAAAGAATTTGTTCTCTCGACTCGCGTTGGTTCACCTCCATTTTCGTTGAATCGAAAAACACGACTTCGAGTTTGACAGCATGTAAACAATACACATCAATGAGAAAGTGTGCAAAATTTGGTTGATTTTTACCCAATGGTAAAAGAGTTATGCCCTGTTGAATGTGTCGCAATAATTTCGTGTTCGCCCTTTACAATATTGTAGCATCACATTAAAGTTGATATCAAATACTATGCATGTATTTATTGTACAGCATTCGAATTTTTTAGGCATGTATTTATCTCAACTAGGTTTTTTTACAATGGGCTACTCTTAGCTCAGACAGTGAAGATGCAGCTACAAAACAATTACATTCTGTACGTGACTCAGTTCGAGTACCGGTCTAGTCTAGGAACGTATGTAAACAAGATTTGTCAAAAAGAGTTTTAATAGCGGAAATGAAAATACACTTTATTTTGGGAGAATCACTTGTATTGCTCAGTATAGTCTCCCATGAGATCAATACACTTGGTTCAACGATCTTCCAACTTTGTTGTCCCGTCACGAAAGGCACCCGAGCAGGAAACGAATAACTCGATAACTGACATTGATATTTAAGAGCTCAGATTAAGAGGTAAAATACCTGAGTAATATCATTAAATTGATCTCACAATGTTCTGCGAATACCAAATTGAGGTAAGACAATACCAAAATAGTACCTCTCAGATATTCCAAGGTATCCATAATAACAAGTTTTGTTATTCGAGAGATATTTTGCTTGCAATTCTTTGGTATTTTGTTGAGGTTTTTTACTTCTTACTCTAAGCTCTTTAATACCAAGGCCAGTTATCAAGATCAAAATTAGGTATGCATATGTTGTTGTCTCCTGCTCGCGAACCCAACAACAACATATGAATACCTAGTTTTGATATTGATAACTGGCCTTGGTCTTAAAGAGCTCAGATTAAGAGGCAAAATACCTGAGCAAAATACAGTAACCGGCGAAAAAAAAGATCCATTGAGCCGTATACTAATCAGGCATAGATATCTTTACAACTTCGTATCAATAGCAACTTTCTTACCCGTACTGTACATATTTGGGTATCATTCATGAAGCTTAGCGTAAAAGTTTGAATATACATTTTCATTTCATCCAACTGCATGTGAAAAATGAAATAAGCTTGTGTTTACGGTATGTCAATAATAAAGATCCACTAGGAAAAAAAAAATACTTTCCGTGTACATACCCCTTGTTGATCATGCTTTTGACATTCCTTTATTTACATCCATCACAGATAATTGCTACAGTTGGGAGCAATAAGTGAGTTCAGCCCAAGTGACGAGTTTTTTAAGAATCGATCATGGGAGGAAAGAAAATAACAGTCCAAGTTCGAAATCTTATCGTGCGCGATTGCTCAAAAAACGAATCTCAGCGCAAAGTTGCCGAAAAGTATGGTGTAAGCCGTGTTGCAGTGCAGAAAATAGTTTTAAAACACCAAAAGCTTGGAAGTGTCGCAGATCGAACAGGACGTGGACGCAATCGCCGCTGATCACCGCGAGAAATTAAAAAGGATCCGTTTGTTACCATCCGTGCGCTCAGAGAAAAGCTAAGCCTTTTGATATCCGATCGTACAGTTCGGCGACGCATTGCTGAGCACGGTTTGAAAAGTCATTTTGCTCGGAAGATAATTACATTTTTCAGCAAGACAACGACCCAAAGCATACGGCCAAGAAAACACAAGCTTTTTTCCGTGCCTGTCGGATTAAACCCTTGGAATGGCCTCCCCAGAGCCCGGATTTAAACCCAATTGAAAATCTTTGGGCAATTCTCGACAATAGAGTCGAAAAAACCCACGTAACAAACAAGCAAACATATTTTGCGGCACTGGAGCAGGCCTGGAATGAGTTGGATCCACAACACCTCAGAAACCTAGTCGAAAGCATCCCGAAACGATTGCAGTCCATCATTGAAGCGAAGGGAGGTCATATTGACTATTGAGGAGTTGATTCCAACTCTTTCGATTATTTTTTTTATTCATGCATGAAGTGGATCTTTTTTTATGTCATACGTATTTTACTAAACTCCAATAATTTTGTTTTTTATTTTATGCAAGGAATAAAAGTGATCATTATTTTTGTACTGAAATGGTTCGTCTATGTTTATTTTTCAGAAACATGTATTGGAATACCCTACTTTTTCAAAAATACGTGTTTTTTTCTCAACAATAATACATTGATAAAAGGTGGATCTTTATTTTTGCTGGTCACTGTACCTAAGAATTGCGAGCAAAATATCTCTCGCCTATCCCGAGCAGGAAACAACAACATATGAATATCTAATTTTGATCTTGATAACTGGCCTTGGTAATAAAGAGCTCAGATTAAGAGGTAAAACACCTCAGCAAAATACCTAAGATTTGCAAGAAAAATACCTCTCGAATAACAAAACTTGTTATTTTGAATACTTGGGAATACTTGAGGAGTACTATTTTGGTATTGTCTTGCCTCAATTTGGTATTGGCATAACATTGTGGGAACAATTTTATGATATTATCCTCAGGTATTTTACCTCTTAATCTGAGCTCTTAGATACCAAGGCCAGTTATCAAGCTATTCGTTCCTGCTCGGGTCGGACTCTTATGCTGCGCTCATTATTACCAACTTCAGTTATCATGATCAAAATTAAGTCCTCATATGTTATTCTCTCCTGCTCGAGTTGTGATCAAATTTTGCTAACGTAAACATTACAATCTTAGCTAGGTTCAGTCAAAATTTCAATTTTTACTCACACGCTCATCTTTGTATCTCAATTTTTAAGAGTACAGCCTCTAGATCTAAACACCTCAATTTCAGGGAATTTTGAATGTCCTCGAATATTTGTTTAACACAAAAATCAGTGGGGTTGTATACAAGACACGACCGGTTGACGTAGACTACGTTAAACCAAGTGATGCATTATAATGTCAGGGAAATTCTGTGTGGCTATTATTAGCGTTAAAAGGGTTTCAATTATTCGTGCCGGTCGCTAACCAGCTTAAGTCCAGTATGACGGTGCGGCTTTTATGGGACATTAGACCAGCGTTTTGAAGCCAACGTTAGACAATTCTATTGTACGCTATTGAGATATTATTTGGTGGCCCTGAAAAGGGCCTTTTGGTTCAAATGATGACACGGCCACGGTTGCACGTTTGGCGATGGGCTATCTTTAAGGCCTAGAAGATAGTTGAGGATCTGTTAGGGAATATAAAATTATTAAATTAATGATAGTTTTGCTCATTCTTATAATCATAATCGCTTAACATTACTAAATGTTTATTCGTCGAAAATCAAACAGTTGTTAAGTAAAGGCTAAGATGTCGAAACAAGAGAGCAATCGGTAAGCCGTCGTCGTTTTATTGCGCGCCATAAAAAAGCGTAAATGAGATAATTCTGTCGGTGAAAACCTTGCTTATAACTCGTATGCGCTACGTAGAGCCAATTCATTAACGCTGCGACCAAATCACGGCGATTGGAGAAAGTTAAAAAGCTACAGAGTCAGTTCAAGCCTCTACATCATATTAATTCTTTAATCTTTTTTTTCTGATGAAGAAAAGTTAAACCATGAACAAACGGGCTTCAAAGAAATAACAGGTTGCTTGCCACAGACCTATCGTCATGTAAATCTTGCCTACGACTTATTTGACGGTTCTAGGACTAGTCTATATACCCCTGTATTTCTTTGATCTAGGTAACTCTCGATGGTCCTTGACATCTTGCCGATCCGTCAAGAATAGGTAACATACTTAAACGTTCTACAGAATGTTGTGGGGCCGTGGATGAAAACGGTTGCTGCAAGACCTGCTCATAATGCTAAAAAAACGCAAAAATGGTTTTCGGAAAATATTCCGGAGTTTTGGGAGAAAAAATATTATCCCCCTAACGTTCCCGATATCGATCCTTTGGAATATTTTGTGTGATTCTCAGTGGAGTTGAATACCACTGAGGAATGTATCAAAAATAAGCTAGCATTGGCGTTGTACGCGTGGATTTGTGATGGCTAATGTGTTCATCATAGTTGTGCGTTTGGCTCTCATCTTTCGTTTGTTTACTTGTTTTACGGTAAATTGTTTTCAAAATGTCGTGCAATGAAAAAAACGTGAAAATTAAGGTTTTGAACACATGGCTACGTGTAGCTATGTGACAATTGGCAAGCGCTTTGGAATGCATCACTAGAGTGTAAAATCCACCATAAACAAGTTTGGGGAACACTAAAGTGAATCAGAAAGTGGTAGCTCTAACTCGGAAGACCAAATCAATTTCGATACGTCTTGCAGCGACCGGATGCATGTCAAAGAGGTTTCGAATACCCTTCCAGGTCCACAAAATTTCACTGCAATCGAAGGGGAGGATGCAAGCGAAGCAGACAGGTCGATTCAAGCGGAGAAGTTTGGTCGAAAAGTGCTGGTATCCCTAGCAAAGGAATCGACAGTTATCCCAGTTATCGTTTTGATTTCCGCTGTTATCGCATAACAAATTAAGTTAGCACCATTGGCAAATTTCGTTATCATATGTTATAATATTGAACACACTATTTTTATCCCTCTCCTTGGCTGGATTTTGTACCTGTACGCTGATGGGGAGCCTAATCTCATGTTAACTATTCATTGGTTATAGCTGATTGGTTATATGATAGATGTTGCTAGGTCATGTGATTGTATGACCTTCTATTCTATTGAAGCCACACAAAGTAGTGATAATATCACTCTCACTTCTCTCTCTCTCTCTATTTAATAGCCGCGTCGTAGCACGCATGTATACAGGCACTAGAGTTGAGTGTGATATCGGTGGGTTGGGCCCCAAATCACTAAAATTTAATCATAGATAGATTTATTCAATTTTGAAAACATTTAATATTCAATTTGAGGTGGACGTTTGAACTATGTCATAGAATTTCCTATGCAGTAGACTTCTAGACCGTGGCCATTGGTATTGTGGTTTTGTGGGATGCGGAGGGCCCGTTTAAGAACTCAGAGTATTGTATCACTGGGGTTTGTCATAGGAGTGTTTGTTCAGAATGAAAGAGGTGTGCTACCGGCAGGCTTTGCCGCTATTTACGCTTAGACGAGGCTAGAAACAGTTTGTAGACGTCGGACATCAAGTAGTTAAGGGAAGAGACAGAAGGTGCAGTTTTCATTGGCGTGGTAATTCTTTCATTGTTGTTTATTCATGATTGTCATTAACTAAACCCCAAACATACCTTAATTGCAATTCTAATTCTAATTTTAATTCTAATATAAATGTGCGGTAAACGATAGCCGACTTTCAAATTATAGCAAACCATAGAGAGATGTTACTTTGATATAGCAATTTGCAGCGTAAAAACAACATGAAATTTACAGTGGCGAGATAGCCTAGTCAAATTGATACGAACTTAAGGGAATGGCTCTCTCTATCTTTTCGGGGAATGTCGTATATCATTGTAATGCAGAATTGTAAATTAACAACTTTATGATCACTTTCACTTTTTACCCTTCTTACATCAATAGAAGGGTATTAAGATCGCTTGAAAACTCGACTTTTTATCCGAGGCCCACAGGGCCGAGTGTCATACACCATTCGACTCAGCTCGACGAACTGAGCACATGTCTGTGTGTATGTATGTATATGTGTGTGTGTGTGTGTGTGTGTGTGTGTGTGTGTGTGTGTGTGTGTGTGTGTGTGTGTGTGTGCGCGTGTGTGTGTGTGCGTTACAAATAATGTCACATCGGTTTCTCAGCCATTTGTGAACCGATTTCAGTTCTGTTGACGGCAAATGGAAACTACAACATTTCCATAGAACGCTATTGATTTTTTTTTCATTCGGACATTTCGTTACGAAGATATGAACGAAACAGTACTTGACGGCCTTTTATAATAGTAATCAAACAGTTTAGTCTCCGATTACATACTGAGCTATTTGTGTACCGATTTTAGTTTAGTGCAAAAGCAAACAAGACCAATCACACCAATCGATGCCGCTTGCATTCTATTGTGTCGCATCTGGTGCGTTGTATAGCACATACAGCGGACTAGCCACACTATGCGACTGTATAGAATTAGAGCAGCATCGATTGGCTCGAGTGGTCTGGTTTTGAACTGCAACGAGTATATTCGAAAATTAGTCTGCATTTACTATAACCAATTTTCAACGAAAATGTACTTACTAAGCTTATTGAATCATTTTATGGACTGATTTTATATGAAATTTCTAATATTTATGTAATTTCCCCTTTTATATAACTAACATAAATAGGTCATTAAAGACTATTAATGGTAATATTTTAATCACATCGCTGAACAATACGCTCAGGATTGACAAATAGTTGATTTTATAAACTGAATGTATGGCATATTGAATATCTCTGAATCTTCTTGGAATTTCTGATGAAAATATGTATCCAGTACAATATTGCCAACATTTGAATTCTGGTGAAGTGTAAGAAGGGTTCAGTCTCACCATCGGTGGATTAATGCGGGTTTTTTTCAAAAGAAACACTATTTAAAAAAAACTTTTTGAGCGTGTAAGTAGAACAATTGTGATTGGGAAACAGGGATAATTTAAAATTTAAAACACTTCATTTGTTCACATTTTTAAATAAAAAATAAAACATTGAAACACTTTTTTCAAATAATCACTAGTAAACGCGAGCAAATTCCATTAAATTCCACTGGAGAAGGCTTATCTTCTGACAGATACGCCTATTCCGTCTGCGACTTACAGACTTCTTCAGTGTCAAGTGCTCGACTTATGATTTTCTTTTTGTAGTAAATATTTTTAACCGGTCCAAAACGTCCTACCTTAACCACCTACCCTAACCTATCCTTGTTCCTTCCCATGGAGTTCATGTGGTCTGAATAGACCAGTTCGCCATTTCCCCCTGCTTCACCATCGGCTTTGGACTGACTTGCAACCTTATTGCCCCATCAAATGCTGCAAAATGAAAATGAAAATAAAATATTGAACACACTATTTTTTATGAACGTTATAAGTGGTATTGTGAAACTATAAATATTTCTAGCCTATTTGAACAAGGAATTTTGCTTTTAATTAAAATATTTTTTTCAGTTATTGGCTTGAGAATTTGATAACATAATTTGATACTATTTCAATAAATTTGCTTACAATGCAGGATTTGTTATCAAGTTGTTCGCAGTGATAAGAAAATAAGTTATTATTATGATATTCAAATAGTTTTTTTTTTGTTATTCATTCTGTTATTGTTTTATCACTTGTCCGGAACTTGATCAAAAATGATCGATCAAAAATGTTCAAATTCGTGAAAGAATAATATTGATTTCATCCGGTCTTCACAATGCTCAAGTTCAATCCCATAAAATAAAACATCATCCATTTGTTTGAATAAGTCATTTTTTTATATGATGTGAATGAAAAATATGTGGATTACTTATTTTCGATACAGTCCCTAAGACCGCTCACACCAAACTTAGGTCGCTCAAAGCTAAAGTCAAAGCAGTGATGACATCTATGGATCAAAACATGGTAAAACGTGCAAGCGACAGTCTCCCAAACGTCTAACAACAGTCGTCGAAATGCAAGTTGGGTTGATTGAAATAATTTACAATTCCCATATGTAACGAAGGTAAATAAGCCACAAAATATTCATTGCAGGTATAACCACCTGATGAATTTTTTTAAGCAAAAATTCGGCACGCACCTGCTCATGCTCATGCATTATGCATTCTCATACTAAAAGGTGCCAACTTTATTTTTGAACCTACCTAAAGTCTGTCCACGTTAAATTTCGGACACTAAAATAATAGCAGAAAAACGTACACATAAAGACTGTATTCGATAAAATTTGGACACACAAAATAGGTCACCAAAAATTTTCCTTGAGCCCGATTCTTTTCAAACTTTCTGGAAATAAAGAACTACTAAATGGTTAAGTTTTGACATCATTGGTTTATTGAATCTCTTCTCCCAATCCAAATGCCCGCACCTTTGCCTTGACCCCTTTCATCAAATTTTGGGCAATGATAGGACCGACTTGCTTACTTACTTCTAACCACACTTTCTTTAGTTCAAGTTCATTTTCTATCAGTTTTGGAGTTTTCACGAGCTTTTCCTTCATGATTGTATGTATGTATGTAAGGTAGCCACCATCCCTTCTACGACCTTGTCATGTATGCAGATCCACTTAATAGCAAGATCAAATTGAGTTACCGGGTTGCATTCACAGTAACGCTGTATGAAGGGCCAAAAACGGTGGGGCGGACCCGTAAGCAGAGACACTTACGCGAAACCCGCGGGAACATAAGATTCTCCTTCCAACGATACGATCCAACAAATCGAATAATCCAATTCGCAATACTTATTAAGCTTTCTACGGGATGGCTTGTTAAGAAGGGCGCGTCACTCTCGCTGAAACTGTTGGAGTAGAACTCACAGCATCTCAATCGAATCGGTAGGATAAGAAAATGATACTGTTTATTCCCTCCTAGACGCCGGTTGTCATACCACTCCATTGTCCAATTCCAGCTTAAATGATACCCTGATGCTCCCTCCCTTCCCAATATATATATATATATATATTCATTGTTATGTAGTAATATATAAAATATAGTGAATATTATACTGAAAAAAAAATATAGTGAATGATAATATGATATATAATATAGGGAGTCAATGTAAGAATGATATAAATATAGTAGCTATGAGAAAAAAATTTGATTCAAACATATTTTACAATACTTGGAATATCTATGGATGAGCAGATGAAGAATAGTAAATCAAAAATTTCGAAGTGCTGTTCCGTTTTCTTGAATCACAAAAACTTTTTGTAGTGAGTCTCACTACATATCATATCGTTTAATATCATAACATAAAATAAAAATCTGACGTTATAATGTAAAATAAAAATATGGGCAAGCCAGTAAACTATAGTATAATATATATCCGTAACTTAGCTGGTCATCTACTCATCGAAAGACTTCCGCTGTTGCAGCTTCGATAAAATGTATATCTATTAAGATTTGAATTTGTTTTCACAGTTATAGTCAAATAACATAATAAGCGTAAGTATAATATCTGTTATCCACTGGTTTGTAACTGTGAGAAAAAAAAAGATTAGATATGTATTAATATCCTAATAGTCTTGGAAAGCTGAAAACAGCAAACAATTAGGAGAAATAAATTTTATATAAGCATGAATAATGCCAAAAACGTAGATTATATAAAACCAGACAAAAAAAATCCGATAACTCATATTGGTAGGGATCAATAAATGATTCTGTGAAATAGGAAAGCAATGATTATAAATTATATAGTTTTCGTGAATAAGGAAAATGCTTTTTTGAGTAGAATTTGTCGTACATAATGCCTCCTACATTTTTTTCAGTGAAAATGGCATAGAATATAGATAAAATAGCGAAGGGATGTTATAGTACAAAATGATAATACCAATTTTAATTGTATTCACATATCTACAGATTGTGATTTTTTTTTTAATTTATCGGTGGTTGTGATAATTTATCTAAGGATAAATTATCACAACCACCGATAAAAAATATATATATTTAAAATTATTTTAAAATACTTGTGAGTTCCATGGATGACCTGAAATCATATACCGCCTAAATAATATATGTATATCTACAATATCGATGTGCCGCTGCTATAGTGGAAAAAATAATTTATGTGATATAACCACAATGGAACTGACTCTTAGCTTCGGGTCCTGAATCCTACTGAGCCCTTGCGGCACGTCAAGCCGGCCAGTTCAGCGCAAGGGTTTCACGAGCTTTTCCTTCATGATTGCTCAAAAATTTTCAATTGGGCGAAGTTCTGGAGTGTTTGGAGGGTTGACGTCTTTTGGTACAAAAACTACATTATTATCTTTGTAGCTGTCTAAGACGGGCCGGGCATAGTGGCAAGATGCCAAATCCGGCCAAAACAGTGTCAGGCATCGTGAGATCTCAAGAAGGGCACAAGTCGTTTTTGGAGGCATTCGTCCTTGTAGATTTGTCCGTTGACGGTCCCAGAGGTGATGAAGGGCTGACTCATTTTGCCACATCCGCAGATCGCTTGCCAGATTTTTTGGAGAATTTCGACAGTTTCTTCTTCCGTACACTCTCCGGAACGGCCAACTTAGAGGTGGCGACGTAGTGTTCCTGTCCTGGTATTTGTTTGGTGTCGGCATTAATGTAGGTCTCATCGTCCATCACAATGCAAAACGGTTTTGTGAGCCATTTCCTGTACAGTTTTCTTGCACGAGTTTTGGCCACCGAGTTCTGTTAATCGCTCCGGTTCGGTGCCTTCTGGACCTTGTAACCCAGAACGTTTCATTGTTTTCTGCACAAAACAAACTGAAACTTTCGCCTTTTTCGCAACATCCCTGATCGAAATGTTGGGATAACGCTTAAATTGGTTCAACACCATCCTGGCCTTCTCCGGATTTGATGTGCCACGTTTTTTGCCACTACCATTTTTCCGCTTGGTTGTCTTACGGTCCTTGAACGTTTTGTTCACATGAGATACGGTTGAATGTGCGATTCCGAGCTGTTTTCCGATCCATCGATGAGAAGCGTTTGGGTTTTCGAAGTGAGTGCCCAAAATTTGTTAGCGCACTATTTCTTCATTCGAATCCCATCACTGAAATCACTCGACCGATTTCCACGGAACTCATTACACAATTGACACAACACAATGAAATACATTCAGTTAAAATTTCAATAATTTTTACCCACACGCTAAAAAGTTACGAACAATTGCGTGTGTCCAAATTTCATCGAATACAGTCTTTTCCATAATAAACAAGTCATTTTTAGTTAAATATTTCTTTTTTACAGAAAACGAAAACATTTTGTTTCAAATTAAATCCGTTTTTTTACTGAATATATACAATGGCCATAACTTTGAAAAACTTTGTGGGAAGATTTTAAAAAAGCACATCATTTTCAACTAATAAACACACTTCAATAGATTACGTTATTCATGGATTAACGCTTATACGTAAATATTTACTCTCACTCTAAACTCCACTATTCATTTACTTTGAAATATTACAACTGTTTTGATAAAGCATGCCGGTCTTATCCCCATGGGTGACGGGTTAACCCCCACACTGTTTGGGGGTATCAACTTTTTTGAAATGAACGGTAATTCATGAAATAACATTTTTTAACGATGATATCGTACATACTACATTGGAAACTATCGAGACAAAGATTCTGTGTGAGGTGGATAGTGTATTGACTCTCTGGCTTTTTTTAAATAACCAAAATGTTGAGGGGACCGGGGTTACTCCCAGTTCCCTTAATTAGAATTTGATTCGAAAACAAAAGTGTTGTAAATTTAATTGTTTCTTAAAAATTAGGAAAAAATTAAAGGACATTGCAAACAAGTTTAAACAGCAGCACATGTATGATTTGATAGTTCCTAACAGGGGCGTAGTGAGGCGGTGGCGAAAGTGGCCCTCGCCAGGGGCGCCAGGCCACAGGGGCGCTGAAATCCAAAATTTATTCAATTCACTTTCAAAAATTAATATAATAGTACAGAAATTAACAGTGTTCTGATTTTTGTGCCTTTGGAAGAGAATCTTGATAAACATCGACAAACTGAACGAATCCGTTTACTAACATCATTTGACGAAATGAAAACTGATGTAGTGGATCGAGCAATAAAGTATGCGAAAGAAAAATGGGTTGAACTTGACATCGACAACGGTTTTCAAGTTAAACGACAGCGGAAAATGAGAAAAATCGCAGATAATCGATCTCCTCTCCGCCTGGGAAGTAAGCTCGATGTTTGAAAAAATACTGCAACAAATGGAGCAGCGTAGAGATTCAATGGGTCCGATTCAATGGGTATCGGAATTCTCATTTTTGACCGGACACGGACTCGCATCTATGGCTGTTCCACAATTGAAGGAGATCGCAGCCGATTTTGGAATATAGTATGCTACTGATATTGATACAGTCACAATAAGTCACTTAAGTCACAAATAATCCAAGAGTGTATAAAATGACTAATTGAAACAAAACATGCAAAAAGCAATACAAGTTAGGGCGTCACTTTCTTGGTTTGCCAGGGGCGCCACCAACTCTTATTACGTCTCTGGTTCCTAAGTTGATTGACTTTGATGAAAATTTTAACGATACTTGAAAATTTCGCGCAACGTAGAATCCAAAATGTCCACACGTTGCAATTAAGGTGTTTCTCATGAGAAATATTATACATCCTTCATTCTGTTCCGGACCGGATCAATTTGTTATCCAATTTGCACCTCCTAAGTGATCGAACTCCGCGTGTGAAGTAAATGCAAACCGCAAAACAAGGCCCATGATCAATCAATCCACCGCGTTGCGTCGTCGTCGTCGTCGTCGTCTTCTTTGGTAGGTAATTGATCTTCCTTTGTGGTGCCAACGGCGTCGTTAATGTGCCACCGCGCCACCATCCAGGCATTAGTAACTACAGCCACAGTGAACAGTAGCAAAGTTGGACACTTTAGCCAGCAGTCAATGGCCATTGACTGCCCGGCGGTGCCATTGAAATTCAAGTATTCTACTGGGCTGGTACTCGAGGAGACGACCGTTGCGTAGGTACTCCTACGCACTTTTTTTTTCCGTTTCTATACAGATTCCTGACATTTGGCAGGAAAGAAGCAATTTCATGGTCCGGCTTGAATTACCATCGAGTGCTGGACGGCGACCTTGATGCGTGGTTGGAATGGCCTTGAGTGTGAATAATGTGTTTTTGTTGATTTGGGTGGTTGACTTTCTGAGAAATACGGAATATAAATTTTCCACCAAATTTGTCTGTCAAAGAAATTTAACGCTGAAATTAGTGTACCATTTTTAAGAGACGGTTAAATTGCCGTTTTGACATTTAATTGATGGGCATGTTTGTGACCAACAGTTCACTGTGAACATCACTCTCAACCCACGAAGCATAAACTATTGATCATGACTGCAAGTATTGAAGAAAATTTTAAAACAGTTATAGTTGGTTTGGTCTCCATTTTTTTAAACGTTCGTAAATTGTCAGGAAAACATTCCGTTTAACTAGAGGGTTAGTTTAGATATGCCAATGATTTCTATTGGCAGCATAATTAATCATCAATTAAAAGAGAGATTTGAGCAATAAAAAATGAAAAAAGTGCCACTAAATTATTAAGGCCTGTGCCAACAAATAATGTGATCAGCATTAAAAAATTAGGAATGAGCAATAAAGATGAAAGATCTTCGGATAATCTAATTGTGACCGGTAAATCTATCAAATAAAGCAACAGCTATTAGTATATGTGCAATTAAATATGGCAGTATATCCGCTCAAATTATGTAATTTGAGCACTAAACTATTCGCATATGTCTTCAATTTTATTGGATTTTCCCATAAAAACAGTAAAATGAGCAATGGATATTTATATGGTTATTTATTTATCCATTGCTCATTTTACTGTTTTTATGGAAAATCCAATAAAATTGAAAGACATATGCGAATAGTTTAGTGCTCAAATTACATAATTTGGCGGAAATACTGCCATATTTAATTGCACATATACTAATAGCTGTTGCTTTATTTGACAGATTTACCGGTCACAATTAGATTATCCGAAGATCTTTTCTCATCTTTTATTGCTCATTCCTAATTTTTTAATGCTGATCACACATTATTTGTTGGTACAGGCCTTAATAATTTAGTGGCACTTTTTTCATTTTTTGGTGCTTTTTCTGAATTACTAAGTGCAGGTAAATATTTTAGTCATTTCTATTAGAATATTTCAATCACATTCAGGTTTTGACATCTGAGGTAATAAACCCAAACGTATAACGATACACACTGTCATCAAAACCTGACGCTCGTAGTGCAATCGTAGTCGAATCGTAGGTTGCATGTGACACACCCGGATCGACTCGTGGCTGACTGCGTTTCCCCCGTCATCACGCAATGCAACTTGTGTCTAAGAAAAGCTCGTTTTTTTTACTATTCCTTCCAGCAGAACACAACATCCACCAACAAGAGCATCCTACACAGTAATTCTCTGCACCAAAGCCCTCAGCAGCTTACGCCATCAGCGACAGCAGCCACAATGCCATCTTCAGCTGCATCCACGCTGCTAAATGGGCATGCGACGACCAGCATTGGCAGCAGCAGACTGTTCAACGGCCATTCCGACGTGGGAGGACGTCGAAGCGACAACTATAATAGCCACAACCATCGCCAACCGTTGGATTGGTTTGATAAATTCAAAGATATCAGCGTGAAGGAGGAACCGGCCGACGCAGACAGGTGAGAATATTTATTTGTTTCTGTTTTCAATTTCGAAATGCTTGGTTTCTTAACAGTGTTTGGATCGTTAATTTAAATCCTAGAGGAAATTTGACTCCAATTTACATTAGGAATCATGCCATATCTCGTGCAATTTTTTTTTAAATATTATGGTTACAGAGGCAAAATGATTTTATTACGTGGATAATGCAAATAATCATGAAGTTTAGTTTTGGTTTAATTGTAAGCCACACCGATAGTTAAATTTTGAATTTACTTATTACAAATTTGTTCGTTCGTTCATCTCTCCAACACAGATAAAAGTAAAACGATCAAAAGATGTTTTGGTTAAATTTGCAATTTATAATTTGTTGAATGACAGAATGCGTCATTCAACAGCAGTAATGGCCCAAACACAATGATAACGGCAACGGAAAACGGCAAAACCCGATCTGAGTATACCTGCTTGTCGGAAAGAAAACAGGCTAGATCCAAGCCGATTCTATTTGGACATATCGAAGTCATTTGCAGCAACTGTCAAAATTGCCGTTTTCCGTTCCGTTTGCTAATCGTGTGTTTGGGAGGTAAGTCTTGCAGCAGTAGCTCGTTGTACAATGGCATCATCAATTCAGTTTTGACAGTTCAGGAAGCATGTTTTTTAAAGACACTATACACAAAGGCTTGCTAAGATTTGTTTTTACAGCCAAATTAACTGCCAAAAAGTGCAGCTAAACGGATCTGACAGTTTCGATAATTCAGGCAAGCGGAAAGTATTGTTATTGAGATTTAACATTTGTAATTAATGTGTGGCGGAAAATTAAAAAAATTGTGGATAAATAAAACGACTATTTTATTCTATGAACTTTTCAAACATTTTTTTTCTCTTTGTTCAGCATAATAATTTCAAAATCAGTTGAACATTATATTCATCTTAACACGTACGACCCCAATCCCTCTGAGAAAGAAAAATTCAAATTAAAAATTAATGATACTCCATCGTTAGCTATCGGAATTTGATGCGGTTTTTTGCATTAGATCATAAAATTATCTCACTGTTGATCTGGACTATTTATTTCGAAAATGCTCTCGGATTCCAAGGTGGGAGTACAGGTTTAGAAGCAAAACTAAGTCATAAGAAGACATTTTGAGTATTTCTGACCATACTGACCACTAAAAAAGCCCATGCAGGATCCGCGTTCCTTCAGAAACGTGGCCATATTTTAATCATTCTCAAAACCTGACATACGAAACACCAAAATTCATGATTTTTGCAAAACTGGAGTCATGAAAAGACATGTTTTGAACAAAGCCTGTCCATGTTGAATTTCGAACACCAAATAATAGCAGCAAAAAAAAATTGTACCTATTGCAACAAAATCCGATTGTTTATTTCACTGAATTATATTTCACAAAAACGAGTTATATCTACATAAGAAACAGTTTACTAAGTTGTGAATCTTTCTTTCTGTAAAATTCTGGAACTTTCTGTGGAACACCCGCCATCATGTTCCGTACGGTATCCTCTGATACGCTCGCCGTGGTGATTCTCCGTCTTCTCATGAAATCATCGGTACAATTACTTTTTAGATTCAAGGAGTTTCCACTTAACTTGAGCCCAGTACTTCTCCATAGGGCGAAGTTCTGGACAGGTTAGTGGATTGGCTGTTTTTGGCACGTATTTGATGTCTTGTATGTTATACCATTCCAGAACGGATTTCACCATCCGTTAAATCAGGCCAAAACAGAGCCGGAGAGTCATAGCTTATGATAAACGGTAGCAACCGTGTTTGCAGACATTCTTTCTCGTACACATGATTATTAAAAGTGCCGGTAGGGACGAAACTTTTAGACATTCGACCACAACTACAACTAAAAATTTGGACACCTTGTTTGTCCGGAAATGCTCACTAACGGCGTTCCTAGGCATTGTGCAAGAATTCAGATTCTGCTGCCGTTCTTAAAAATTGCGTTCGAACGCTTCTACTTGATTCGACGCCATTTTACTGAATGTAACAAGCATGTAGCACGTTGTATTACGAAATAACGTAAAAAAAATCAGCTGTTATATGAGTGAAACGTATCAGCGATCCGTATAATTATTCAAAATCTACACCGAAAGAAAGATGTCTGAAATTTTACGTGGACAGGCTTTATTTCTAATCATACTGGCCACTTAGAGAGACCCAGTGGGAACCGAGTTCCTCCGGAAAAGTGGCCATATTCAAATCTTTTCAAAAACCAGCATTGAGGTTTATCAAAATTCAAGATTTTGCCAAACTTTGTCTTCAGTGGACATTCTGAGGATTCCTGACCATACTGGCCACTAAAAAAGGCTCTACGGGATTCGAATTCCTCCGAGAAAGTGGCCATACTCAAATCACTACCAAAACTTGGCTTGCGACTTACGGAAGGTCCATTAATTACGTCACGCAGCAAGGAGGGGGGGTTTGAGAAAACGTGACGATCCATACAAAAAAATTGAAGGTCCATAAAAGAAATGTGACAAGGGGGTTTGAAAACAGTCAAATTTTGCGTGACGTAATTAATGGACGTTCCTTTATCAAATTTGATAATTTTGCAGAATTTCGTTTTCCGACGTCATTCTGAAAGTCACTAAAAGCCCACCCGTGCCTAAAGCCCTGGACCCTCTCCGGAACCACCTGTCGGAATTACTTCGGGGAGGGGGCTGTTGTGCTTGTTAAGCACCCACTATGTCTAACTACTTAGGGCTTTAGTAGTTAGGTGGTCCCTGCGACCTGCCTTTGGTCGTTTCGCCATTTTTGTTGGAGATCGAGGACGATCTGGGAGGCTGCTACGCATACCGCGTCCCAGACGTCCCGGTCCTGGCACATCCTCTGGACCAAATTATCCGGAGTCGTGTCGTGACCGCTTACGGCAATCATGCCGGATCTCGTGCCGTCGAAGCGAGGACATGCGAAGAACACATGTTCCGCGGTTTCCTCAACTCCCGCGCACTCGGTGCATGCGGAGGACTGTGCATGCCCATATTTGTGCAGGTATTGTCTAAAACAGCCGTGGCCTGACAATATCTGCGTTAAGTGGAAGTTCACTTCACCGTGTCGCCTACCAACCCACCCGGTTAATTCCGGGATTAGTCGGTGGGTCCACCGACCTTTGGTGGAGTTGTTCCATTCCCTTTGCCACTTAACCATGGATGCGGCTCTAGTGGTCTTCCGAATACCTCTGTTCACGTTGTTCAGCACTCTACGTCCTCTTTATGACAATGCCTATTGGCATCATCCCCGCTAAGACGCAGACCGCGTCGCATGATACCGTTCAGTATGCACTAACCACTCTTAGGCACATATGCCTGTCTCTAGCTTACTAACGTAGCTGTTGGTACTCAAGGCGATGATCCATGCCAGCCCGCCGTACCTAAGTATGGACAGGGCGACACTGGCCAGGAGTTTACGCCCACTCCCTTACTCCACCGAGCTATTTGACTTCATGCGGGATAATGGCGACAAAGCCATAGAGGCTTTTTGCAGGCGTAATCGACGTGACTGACAAAGGACAGCTTATCTAAGATCATAACCCCAAGATAGCTTAAGAACCTCTTTGATTCTACTGTGCAGTTACTTGCACTGATCGTCGCATGTTGATTCGATTTTTTCATCACCATGTTTTTTCGATTATTCATCACCGTGACCTAAGTCTTATGGTAGGCTAGCTCCAATTGTCTGGAGCTCATCCATGTCTCCACAATGCCAATGGAGTGCGAGGCCGTTAACTCGACCTCTTCGATGGATTCACCACATATCGCTAGGGTGATGTCGTCTGCGAACTATCTTCACCCCGCTCGGGAACTCAAGCCGTAGTACCTCATCGTACATCGTGTTCCATAGTACTGGACCCAGGATCGAACCTTGTGGGATGCCTGCGGTGATCTGAACACGTTTCTGGCCTACCTGTGTTGTATACCAGTACGCGATTCTGGAAGTAACTTCCAAGAATCTTATACAGGTACCCAGGCGAAGGTAACCTGGAGGCGTTGGAGCGAGTCGGCGATAGCCACCCAACTAGCGCTATTGAATGCATTTCTCACGTCAAGGGTGACCACTGGGTACTCCTTGCCTCTTGCACTGGATTGCCGCTTCAGCCGTCTTGATGGCGGACACAATGGCATCCACCGTCGACCACTCTTTACGGAAGCCGAACTGGTTGTGAGACAGACCGCCTATACCCTCCGTGTATTTTGTGAGTCTGTTGGGGATAACCTTCTCGAGCAACTTACTCGCTTTATCCATCAAACATATAGGTCTATATGCCGATGGATCTCCTGGTGGCTTCCCAGTATTTGGTAGGCGTCCGAAACGACGCCCCTTGTCCAAACACCTTTGCATCCTCACCCTGAACATTTCGGGATCGAGCAAGATAGCCGTCTTGATGGCCAGGTTCAGAATACCGTCCGGACCTGGCGCTTTGTTCACCTTCAGCGACTTTGCTATCGCAATGAGTATTTAGTTCGTCACCGTTGTGCCGTTGTCAATGCACACGTGGTCACGGGTGTTCGACTTGGCCACTCACCCTTCCGTCACTTTGGCAGCGTTAAGGTCTGGGATATTGGAATGCTGGTCATCGGCGATCTTCCATTCCTCGGTTTGACTTCCCTTGGCATGGTCACATCGCACGCTCGTGTAAGTGTCGTAACGAGTCGTTCGCGCCACTTTAAAAGTCTCTACGTTAAAGAAGAACGTCCTCCATCTGCGGGCGAATAGAGTGAATGCTCCTCCTTCCTTACGATGTCTTGTATTGTGGACGATACAATAACGAACCATCAAGTGTTCGCTATGGGTGTAGCCATCATCCACCCTCCAGTTGCTAAGCAGCCCAGGACTGATGAAGGCTATATCGATTATCGATTCCGCTCTATTTCTACGGTAGGTTACTCTTGACACCCAATTGGCACAGGTGAACTAGCTAGCAGGCCTCCGTCTTGCGTGCAGGCATGGTCATCGAGATCCGGCGTCGACCCGTCCACCACTCCAGCGCGCGATGCGTTGACAGTCCTCGCTATTAACTTCAACGGGTTCAGGTCCATGTCAGCTCGGTAAGTGTCATACCGATTCGTTCGAAGACACAACCTCCTGAAACGGGTACTTGCCCGTCGTCCATAATGCCGCCATATTGGACCTGTCAATCAACCCAGTTTCTGTTGCCGGCTGGGATGCGGTATGGGTCGAAATTATGGTGATATCCGATGCCGACTCGCTAACTGTCTAACACAGCAGTTGCTGTGCGGCCTCACAATGGTTCAGGTTTAGTTGGGTTACGTGCATTACGGTTGGCTCGTTGGAATACCAATAGCGGTCGGGCACTAACCTACCCGCCATGACGTGTTTATCGTTGGGTTTCCCAGCGCACATCAACCATTTGGAGGGACCTTTGCAATCCCGCGGTTTGTGCTGCCACACCTTCTGCACATGTTTCTACTATCTGGGCCTTTGCGCTACCAGGACGTGTGCCCGCTCTCTAGGCACCTGATACATGCATTCGGCGGCTGGTCAGCTCAGTGGGCATATGGACCATCCCACCTTCACCTTCGCCACTTTCAACGCCGCGTCCGCGTCGACTGCCGCTACCCTCGTGGTTGCCACCTGGGTCCCGAGTGGAAACTTCCGTAGACGTATGTCTGTGGCGGAAACTTCGACCTTGCAGTTTTCCTTCAGTGTAGTGGAGATCTTGTCTACATCGGTGATCTCATCCAGGTTCTTGCACTGGATCGTCACTTGCGACGAGGGCGCGTTCCTCCACATTCTCACCTAAGGCCTGTCTTATCAGGTCTTGTACGCCGGGCCCTTAGCGTGGTCCAGGAGCATATCGCCGGTGCGGGTACGGCGTATACCCGCACATCAGCGCCTAGGCCCGCCAATTTAGCGTCCCCGCGTATCGCTTTCAAGCCTCCGAGTACTTTGACGCCTCGGTCGTGACGATGAGGGCCTCTCCGCGGTTACGCTCTGCGCGGTTACGACCACCTGTCACTGTCCAATTTTTTTTAGTCCTGTTTCCCTTTTCCGGACCGTGCTCCAGTGGCTTTCCCTGCCACGCTTGGGGTCATCGCTTGTCCTCATATTAGCACTAGCGTTTGCGACTGTGCTAACTATGATTATTGTCGTCAGAGTCCTGCCGCTCAGACCCCCTTCGACGCTTGAAACAACACGCGAGCTGGATGTCGCGCCTTTGGCGCCGGGCTTAGCAGCAGGGCCTCTCTCTTTGCGACCAGCTGAAGCTGGTCGCGAGGGATGGAACCTCTGACCCCACCGCCACGTTTGCGTAGGTTCGCTTCCCTACTGGGACTTTCGACACGATACGCTTCTTAGAAGCACCAGCCCGCCCCCATTAGATAGGGTGGAATTTCCGACCGAGACGGATGCTTCCGTCTGCGTCTGCTTCGAGGCAATATCGCTCGCCCTTTCGGTGGCTGCTAGCCATGCCAACTATTTGGCACTTTGCTCAGCTAGGAGCTTGGCCTCTAGCTTTTTCCTCTTCTTGCATGCAGCCTGCTCTGTCATGCGTAGTCTAAGGAGGCTCAGTTTCAGGTCCTTCGCAATGTTGTTACGCGATGACGTAAAGTCAATAATCGCGTCCAAATGCTCAGGCACCTCCAGCACTTTAGGAAGGGTTTTCCGCATCCTATCTATGGCCCGGATGAGTCCTGGCCCATCCATGGCCACGCCTAGCTTGGTGACACGCATCCGATGTCGTAGCACTACCGGACGTGTCGCTCACCCCAGACCCCATCGCTTTCTCCTGGGGTTTCTTCGTTTCCTCCATGTTGTTGGGTCCCCCTCCAGCCACTATCTAAGCCCACGTGGAGTAGTCGCTATTGTGATCCCATGGTTGTCTATGCAAGCAGGGAGGCCATGCGAGGGTTGACACGGCCCTTCATGGGGAACCGTGTTCAGAGCCGGATCAGCGTAAGACAGGTATAGGGTCATCTGAGCCTACTCTCGACGGACTGGCGAGGTCGGGTGGTGGAGAATGGAACGTACTGGAGGCCTGCCAAAGTTTTAGTGGGACGGAACCTCACCATATCTTACTCGGTGTCACCCGGCAGTACTGAGGGGGACGACACAGGCGCCAGTCCGAATACATTCGCTATGCATACAGACAGCCAATGTACAGCAAGAAGAATCGTAAATGCAAGTATGATGCAGAATTAGTGCATATTTCAATGCTCAATGGTTACCTGAGTACATTGAAGTTTATATTTGGCAAATATTAAAACCGTTCCCATATGTTCCATATAGGTTAGATGATAAAGACGTGGTATAAAAACACGTCGACCATGAAGCCGAGAGTTCGAATCCCATCCTAGGAAATGCATAAACTGTAGTGAATTTGAGTTTTCCCTTTCATATGAAAAAACAGGGGGTCTTTACAGAAAGCAAACGTCCATCACACGCTGAAAAAACGCAGTAGAAACTATCATTTCGAAGGTTAAATGAAGCACAAAAATCAACAATTTTCAGCTGACTAAAAATGCGTTTGATTCTACCATGTCTGCGATTAGATCAACCATGGTGCGGTTGAAATCAATATGAGGTCTCCCAAATATACCACAAATATTGAAGGTTTTACCATAAACGTAGTAAATTAGACTGAAATGTCATGGTAGTTTTAAAGAAAGGCATAGTCGGGTAAAATGGTAGGCTTTACTACAAGATTTTTTTTCTGTGCAGAAGAAAAAAATGGAAGAGGCCAAACAGGAAAATGATTGGAATGACGAATAAGTGAAAATAGGTCTTATTTTTGTTTTGCTTCGCATTTCAACATTCTAGAAGCGAAACTCCCCAGCAGCAGAACAACATTGCAACTGCTGTCATCTAGCTGTCATTTGAAAACGTTACCAACTCATGCTACCAATGAATGACATATTGTCGACATAAGGAGTGTATCGAAAATAAGCTATCCACAAACTTTCTTTCAAGTTATGTTGAAAATCGATATTTTATTCATACAAAAAATTGATCCTTTATTGTACGAGGTTAAACTTGAACATAATGAAGACCGGATGAAATTTGAGTTATTTCTTCACGAATTTTTGAACTTTGGATCGAATGCTCTTCATCAAGTTCCGGACAAGTGTTGCATCGCATTTTTGGACGCTTGAGCCCAAATTTTTTTGAACTCCTGCATGTTCCCAGCTGCCTTACCAGTCTTCTTGAAGACTCTCTTCACGATTGCCCAGTAACGTTCGATGGGTCGAAGCTGAGGGCAATTTGGTGGATTGATATTTTTCTCAACGAAATCTATACCCTTTTCCGCAAGCCAATTGAGAGTGGTTTTGGCATAGTGAGCTGACGCTAAATCCGGCCAAAACAGTGGAGGTGTACTATGCTTCTTATATAAAGGCAACAATCTCTTCTGGAGTCACTCAGATCGATAGATTTCCGCATTTATAGTTCCGGTAGTGTAAAAATTGGTTGACTTCAAACCACCAGGAACATATTGCTTGCCATACCAGTACCTTTCGACCGAATTTCTCCACTTGAATCGACCTGTCCGCATCGCTCACATCCTCCCCAACGACGGCAGTAAAGTATTGTGGACCTGGAAGGGTTTTTGAGTCCTCCTTTACATAGGTCTCATCGTCCATCAAAACGCATGCATCCGGACGCTGCAAAAGACGCGAATACAATTTCCGGGCCCTTGTTGCTGCTCGCTTCTTCTGTTCTGCACTTTGTTTCGAGATTTTCTGCTTCTTGTAGGTCTTCAGGTGGTTTCGCCTCTTGATACGCTGGATCATTCCGACACTCGTTCCTGCTTTTTGGCCAAATCACGTATTGACATTGATTTGTTCTTCATGATTAGAGATACCACTTTCTGCTCCAGTTTCGGGTTGGAAGAACCGGGTTTTCTGCCTCTTCCTGGTAGCTCATCCAAAGAATAGTGTTCCCCAAACTTATTAATGATCGTTTTAACACTCGCATGATGAATTCCAAACCGCTTCGCCAATTTT
The DNA here is from genome assembly GCA_034211315.2 of Aedes japonicus. Classification (NCBI taxonomy): domain Eukaryota; kingdom Metazoa; phylum Arthropoda; class Insecta; order Diptera; family Culicidae; genus Aedes; species Aedes japonicus. The sequence continues at coordinate 403 of JASCZW010003164.1, read as the reverse complement.
CGCATAGTAATACCCTTCTCACTTAGCCATGTGTCCAGAACCTTAATTTTCACTTCCTTTTCAATACGCGACATTTTGAAAACGCAGAATTTGAACCGCACAAACAAGTAAACAAAAGAAAGCTGACAGTCAAACGCACAGCATGCAGTGTTCAGAGCATAAAAACCATCACAAATACATGCGTACAACGCAAATGTATGTTGATAGCTTATATTCGATACACTCCTTAGACGTCTTCTTTTGATGGGGTCGAGAATTAAATTAGCCGTATAGCGGGCCAAAACCTGCTTTTGAATAGCATTTAAGGTGAATATAATGCCTATATGCATTATATCGCTTGTCGTTAAGACGCATATAGGGCTACTTACGTGCTTTATTTAATGCTTATTGGTTACCTGGGTAT
>JASCZW010003163.1:0-24463 GCA_034211315.2 Aedes japonicus | reverse complement strand
AACCTTAGAAACCGGGAGATAAAAACAATTGAATTCCATTTAAACTGTACTTTTCGGACCATACATAATCCTGGATTGGCTGTTGTAGAGACGATGGAAGCGCCAGAAGAGCAGCCTTGGGTATGACAGGCCCTTCATCCGTCGATTTCTTTGCATAAAACCTGGCCAGGTCCTTATGATCAGAAAGAGATTGGAGGGAAGTGTTGATTAGATGTCTACTTAAGAAGATGCTGAGAACTCATGCTACCTTCATAGGCATCTGAAGTTGGTAGTTGGACAGGATTGTGCGGGAAGCCTTCCATTGCGAGAAACGGATATGTATATTGGTCGTTGGGAGTGACGAAGCTAAGAAAGTAAATGCACACCTTTATTGTCCAATTCCTGGGCTGGAAGACAGGCGTTTCCTACTTGTATCCAGGTCACGATACGATAACTTTGACGAGTGATGCACCTGTTGTTCTCCCACTCTACAACAATCATATCTTGTAACTTAAATGTACTACCACAAAAAACGAAGGGAAACAACAAAATGTTGTATCGATGATGGGATATGGACAAGTTTCTGTGCAGGGCTGGCAGCAGGTCACTTTTTAGTGACTTGGTCACTATTTTGAGTCTAGTCACTAAAAAGTCATTATTTTTCGGAAAATGGTCACTGAAGTCACTGTTGTTACAATTGTAGACCTTAAGTTTTGAAGGACAGTTCGAATTAGCTGAAACTAACAAGGTTAGTCGATGATATCTGTAGACGTTTCAGAATATTAGTTGAATATGTTTGAATATTCATCGTAGCTTTGTATAGCCCCAAAAGGCTACAGTTACTACCGTACATCTTAAGTTCTGAACTCAAGGTCAGTTTTTATGAATCTGAACATCCCAAGATAATCTGATAATGACTGGTGAGCTTCAGAAGGATCACTGAATGTATAGCGTAACCTTTCATAGATTATAAAGCTAACTTTACGACTATATATCCTAAATTCTGAACTCAATGGCAGTTCTGATGACGTAGAATATCCCAAGATATCTCATTATATCGGTTGATTTTCAGAAGACTCACATAATTTGGTCAAATACATATTGTTACTTTGTTAAGTCCAACAAGCTGAAGATTTTAAGCTACAATTTAAAACATAAAATCTACAGCTGTAGATTTTATGTTTTGAATTTTAGCAAAGTTTGGATAACCTAGAGCACTCGAAGATTATCTCATAATGTCTGTTGTTCTTCCAAAATATTCAATGAATATGTTTCAATACATATCGTAGCTTTGCATAGACCAGAAACCATTTGTTACAACTGTACGTCCTTTCAAGGATTGTTTGGATGACCTGGAACATGTCATACTGCTTCATAATGTGTTTTGACTTTAGGAATGTTAATTGAATATGTTTGAGTATTTTTTGTATTGCCTAAAATTTACTGTTACAACTGTAAATCTTAAGCTCTTAATGCCAAGGCAGATTGGATGACCTAGACCATCGCAAGATTATCTTCTTGTGTATTTTTACGTTTGAAAATATTCACTGAATACACTTCAATACGTGACGTAACTTTGTAGAGCCCAAAAAACTACTGTTACTATCGTAGATTTCAAGTTCTGAACTCCAGGACGGTTTGGATTACAAACAGGATCTTAAAGTTATAAAATAATGGCTGTTGACCTTCCTAAAGGTTCATTGAATATTTTTGCATACGTATGGTCTCCATGTATAGCTCAAAAAACTACTTTTACAACTGTAGATCTTATGTTTTGAACTTAAGGACAGTTTGGAGTACCTAGAATATCAAAAAAGAGAGTATGTTGTAAAAAAATTGAATGATCTTCTTATTGACGAATGGAACTTGTTAAAGGGCTAGGTGCTGCCCTTGAGTACAGAGTACAGAATTGAGGAGTCTTGGAACCAGTTGTTTACTAAGAAAACGGCTGTAGGTGAGCCTAAGTACCCTCTGGTGATTGAGGTAGTGAAAACAGCTTCACATGGCAACAGCTCAAAAAAGGAATTGATAAGCAAGATATGTCAGAAGTAGTTGTACTGTACTTGTGCATCAAATGTATAAAAGACTAAAAACATACTAAAATTTGGAAATCACTTTTTAGTCATTATTTGGTCTCTATTTAGTCACTATTTTTATTGTCTTAGTCACTAAAGACACTATTATTAATCCATAAATCCGCTTCCAGCCCTGTCTGTGAGAAAATGTTGCGATTCGCACATATGTTGCAACGACCTTGTTTTCATGTAACAGCGACAAAAAAACTAGAGATACATTACTGTCGTAATTTCAACAAACTACCCATAGTAACATTGCTTTGCCAGCAACATGAACAAAAGCGACAACCAGTTGTTGCTGCCAAACAAATAAGTGATCTGAGTTTTTGTAAAATAGTTGTGGATATACTTCACCCTGTAGAAAAATTCCTGTATAAAATCACACATTGAACAAAAATTAACACTATTTTCGGGAAGCTGTGAATTGACTATTCTATCAGGGAAAAATTAAATATATGCGCGGTTAAGGGCAGATTTTCCACCCAGAACATCCTGAACACGAAGAAGTTCGGAACTTAGGATCTACAGTTGTAACTATAGCTTTTCCGATTATGCGAAGCACCGATAGTTCAACATGGTAAATATCGGGTGAAAGCGAGAAATACTCATGTTGGAGCGTCAACTTTGACGCCAGCTGTAGCCCAAACCACTTAATGAAAACAGTTCAAATTTTGTCCACATTAATCTCTGTATTGTTTCAAGCCATGGAGAAATTTTTAGTATCCTACCTAAATTTTTCACAGAAATAGGGATTTTTGAAATTGGTATGTCAAAAATGACTTTTTTCACATATGTTATGATAACTTCAAATTTATAAACTTCATCAACATAAAATTTTGGTCACATAAGGGTTATACATTAGTTATAGTGTTGTCAAAATTTCAGCCAAATATATTGATAATTGACAAAGTTACAGAAGGTTGAACAACGCGTATTTTGGAAACAAAATTTTGCTCGCCTTTTTTTTGCTACTGAGTGTATTATGAGATAATCTAGGATATTCTAGATCAATCAAACTGTCCTGGAGTTTGGTACTTAGGATCTATAGTTGTAACTGTAGCTTTTTCGGCTGTACAAAGTAGCGACATGTATTCAACCATTTTCACTGAAAATTTTGGACGGTCAACGGTTTTCTTTTCAATCTGATATGTCTTAGGTCATCCAAAATATTCTTGAATCCATAACTTAGAATCTACTGTACTGTAGCCCTTTTAGCTATACAAATTAGCGATATGTATACAATAAAGTTCATAGAATCTTTTAGAAGGTCAACCGACACCATGAGATAATCTGGGATAATCAGTTTATTCTAGGTCAATCAAACTGTCCTGAACTTCAGAACATGGATACACAATAGTAGCGGTAGCTTCTTATTAATTTAGGATATGTATTCAACCACGTTCATTGAGTCCTCTGGAAGGTCAACATACATTATGAGATAATCTGGGATGTTCTTGGTCATCCAAAGAGTTCTGGAGCTCAGAACTTGGTATCTACAGTTTTAACTATAGCTTAACGGCTAGACAAATTTACTATATGCTTCCAACCATGTTCAAAACGCCTGGAATTTATGACAAAATGAAAGTTTTGGATAAAGGGGTCGCAAGGGTATTTAGGCACCGTTTCAGGATTAGTGAAGGAATGCCATCAGGACCAGTTCCAGTGGACGAATGAAGCTGCTTTCCCACTCAAACCACTGTGGCACTGCCGATGGAAAATGAAGTTCCAAATAGAGACATACGAGGAACGTAACTCATGGCAGCTGCAATATCCTGTTCGTTAAGAATTCCGTTGGAGAAAACACTGCTAAATTGCGTGCGAAATAAATCGACTATAGTTGCGATTGAATCCGTCATATTAGAAGGCAATCCCATTTCATTCCGTTGATCGTTTACCTGGCGCCAGAAATTCTTAGGATTCGCTTTGATATGACCCTGCTGCTGATTCTGATGGGCATTATACACGCATTCGTTGAAACGTTTGTAATTGTTAGTTAACCTTCGTGCAATTTATATGATATGTGATATGCTTTCTCAGGGCAGCTCTTTTCAAACGTTCCAAGTGTTTAAGTTCGGAATTCTACTAAGAACTGGTCAATAGCGTAAAGCAGACCGCCGCACATAGTTGAAGCAACGAAGTTTACATCCCCGTTACCGAGCGTCCCATTCCAGTCCACTCCCGCAAGGCAGATATCTATTCTATCGAACTCAGCTTTATTGAAGTCGTAGTAAAGGTTTTCGGCGTAGTCTTTGAAGTTTTGCAGTAGACCTCACAAACTAAAAATCCACACCGCTTCGTAAGGAGACCAAAAACCTGATGCACACTCTAGAATAGACCGGACGAGCGAGCAATACTGAGCACGTAGGCACAAGGGATCATCTAAGTCTTGAGCAGTTTTTAGAATGATGTCAAGCTGACGGTTGGCTTTGTCAATTATTTGCCAAATAATTTATTTATTTATTTATTTATTTGTTGATATAATTCCATCTGACCTAACCTACAACGATGGAACGATATTATAGAGCACTTGGAGATACTCACTTAAAGGAAGTTGTAGCTGCACCAACAAGCAAAAACGTCAACAGGCTTTTGAAGTCGTCTGCAATCAGCTTCTCGTCGGATGACAAGAAAACTTTCAAGTCATCAGTGTAGATGAGCAACCCACCGCTTACCAGAAGGTTTAAGACGTCATTGGAAAATGATACGAATAGTAGAGGACCCAGATTGCTCCCTTGGGTTTACGGCAGCTCGAAAGCAGCTTTTAAGTCAGTGTAAACAGTGTCATGTTGGGCTCCAGCATTCATGGCAGATGTCGTAATTTCGCAAAGATTGCTATTCACCGATCTTTTGGGGCAAAGTCCGTGTTGGCAAGAGTCAAGGTAGTTTCGACCCGTGCTTAGCAAAACTTCGTTGACAATGGTTCCCTAAACACTTGAAGCAAGCTGCCAGCGATGTTATAGCTCGGTGATAAGAGATGTCGATTAAATCTCCGTTCTTATGTTCAGGAAGCATATACGATGACTTCTTTGCAGAAGGAAATTGTTGAAGTTTGAGAGATTGGTTGAAAATAGCTTGACGTGGAGTGGTCAGCATCGTTTAAAGACGCACGAAGGAATACCATCTGGACCGGGGTTGTATGACTGCTTCAGCTTTTGCACTGCTGATTCAACCATCACTTCAGAAACGTCAAACTTAATGTGTTTATTACATCTCTTGGTACAAAGTTCCGAGCCAATCTTATTTCAATCTCAGTGCGAGCATGAAGGCCAACAAATTGCTTCGAAGTTGATAGACCATTTTCTTTACATTTTGAACTAACGAAGCTCCAGAAGCTTCGTGGATTCCACCGAAGATTATCTTGCCTCCTTTGACGTATTTATACAAAAATCGATTGCATCCTCTGTGGAGGCGACTCTCTTCATCGAATTGGGGTTTTGTAAATGGGCATCTGCAACAATCTAGAGCGATTCCTGCGCAATGTTCGAAGTTGGGCATTGGACCAAGCAGGTTTCCTAGGGGGTCTTTGGGGTAGTACAGCTTGAATGATACAGGAGTGGAGAATTCTGGTGAAAGCATTAGCGTCAGGACTCAACAACAACTCAGAACAATCGGTCTCCGACAGCAACTGGTTCAGTTTAACAGAATTTTCACGCCGAAAGTCATGACCAATGAAGTCATCATCAATCTGAAATGATACTGCAGGCAGGCGTAGTACGGCATTGCAAATTCGGCATTGCTGTTTTTCTTCCAAACCAGTCGAGAATTTCCGAAAAAGAACTCATGGCACCCCGAGCAGGAGGCAACAACATATGAATACCTAATTTTGATCTTGATAACTGGCCTTGGTATTAAAGAGCTCAGATTAACAGGTAAAATACCTAAGAATTGCAAGCAAAATATCTCTCGAATAACGAAACTTGTTATTTTGGATACCTGGGTATACCTTAGAGGTACTATTTTGGTATGGTCTTACCTCAATTTGGTATTCGCATAACACAGTGGGAACAATGTTATGGTATTATCCTTAGGTATTTTACCTCTTAATCTGAGCCAGCTATCTAGTTATTCGGTCCTGCTCGGGTTGAACACATAACCAAATACCCTAGATTTGCTAGCAAAATATCTCTCGAATAACAAAACTTGTTATTTGGGATACCTGTGTATTGTCTTATCTCAAATATGTATTCGCATAACATTGTGGGAACAATGTTATGATATTATCCTCGGGTATATTACCTCTTATGCAGCGCTCTTAAATACCAAGGCCAGTTATCAAGTTATTTGTTCCTGCTCGAGTTTTTTGTTTAGGTATTTGACCTCTTATGCAACGCTCATCAATGCCAACTTCAGTTATCGAGATCAAAAGTAGTTCATTCATATGAATCCTGGAGAGTGTGAGCTTATTAGTGGAATACCTGTAACTAGAAAATGAGTAGAAAGATTAGTAATTTCTATTTAACTTCAACTACCTTTATTGCTTATCTTGACAGATACGCATATTTCGTCTACAACGGACTGTTAGTACTAGTACGAGTATTAGTACACAACACTGAAAAGTCTGCACATTGTAGACGAAATACGCGTATCTGTCAAAATAAGCAATAAAAGTAGTTGGAATTAAATGGAAGTTTCTAATCTTTCTTCTCATTTTCTAGTTACAGGTATTTATATGTTAATTTCTCCCGCTGGGGTAGAAACAATATAGGCAACGTGATCCTTGCACGTCAATTTAGACTCGAGCATGGTTCCCAGATATTTCACTGTCGCTTAACGGCTCGCCCCTTTTGTTGTTTAGTTGTAGGAAAGCATCACCCGAATTCGCCCGAACGATATGACCGAGCACTTGGACACATATGGTGCCATCCTTTTGAGCTGACATCAACCGTCAAATGCTTCTAATTCATGTTGCAAAAAGTTAGCATCATGGCGGCCATTTTTTAGTCTGCATATGAGAGTTTGAAACATTTAAGGTTCATGTTTACGTCGTTCATGTACAGCAGAAAAAACACTGGAAATTAATTTTCGTAAATTAGCTTTCACTCGTTTCGTAAACATGGATTTTGTACATAGCACAAATGTCTCGTATATTGTATGAAACATTCAGATTGCTTTTATCTGGTAAAATGCTACACGTAAAAAAATCGACACGTTGTTTCCACGTGAAATTTCACGTTCTTTTCACATGAACACATTACCAAATCTTCTTCAGTAAAGTCAGGTCAGTGTCAGTGAATTGAGATTGAGGTCCGGGCTTTGTGGAGGCCATTCCAGCGGTTTGATGTGACGAGACCGGAAGAAAGACTTGGCAGCATACTTCGGGTCGTCTAGATCAGTGAAACCTCCAGATTTTCTCGCAAGATGTTGATGTAGGAATCTGTCGTCATTATCCCGTCCATTTTCACAAGGCTACCCACTTCACTCCACGAAAAACACCCCCAGACCATCACATTTCCTCCTCCATGCTTTACCGTGCCTTAGATGTGGCGCTTCTGAAGTTCCTCATCCGATCTGCCCCCCTCACGAACCCGTCCCTTTCGATTAAAAAGCTCGAATTTTGATTCGTCCGTCCAGAGAGCCGTTTTCCGGAACTCTACGGGCTTATCAGCATGGTCAATAGCAAACCTGAGCCGTTTGGCTTTGTTTGCCTAGCTGATAAATGGACGCTTCCGGGCAACTTTGTTAATCAGCCCCTTTGCTACACGACGGCGACGAACAGTTCGACCAGAAACTGATAGCTGAATGGTTTCCTCGATCTCACGGACAGTTACTTTTGGGTTTTTCTTGACTTCGCGCATGATCTTCGTGTCCGTTCGTGTATCCGTTTTGCCCTTCCTGCCGCTGCCTTTTTGGCTTCAGTAGAATTTTTGCAACCGCTGCCTTGCTAATACTGTACTTCCTATGACAGTTGCGATTCACCGTTTTGCACATCACTAACCACAAATTTTCGGATACACAAGGGAATTGCTTTCGAAATCACTACGTTCTCCATTTTATCAACTGAATCAAACGCGATCACGTGTACAAATGCACCAGGTCAAGCCGTTTGCTTCAAAACACGTCAAAGTTTCAAAACATAAACAATCGAGGGGTCTTTCGACGGAAACCTAACGAAGAAATATTGATTTTTGACGCGGGCACTTTTTTTTATCAATACCAATCGATTTTTTAGTTCTTTACGTAAAACTCTTTTTTTTGTATTATTATTCCATAAGTGAAAGGCATTAAAAAAATTAAGATTTAAAACAAGACTATCGTGTGCTTACTTTGATTTGAACCAAATAAATGAGAGAAATAAAAAAAATGATGAAGTGGGCACTTTATTTTGTAATTTTGAAAAAAAATCGAGAAAAATGTTAACAAATCTATCTAAAGAAGTCGGAACATACTGTTCTAGAGAAAGTATTCAATTTGGTATTCAAGAAATTTCAAGACTTCGAACGATCCCGGGACTATGTTTTCTTGTTAAATAGTTGAAATTATCGCAACAAATCGGAAAGATCAAGTTTCACTTGACTCTTGAAGTGAAAAGTAATTAAAAGGGGGCGCCCTCGGCATAGTGGTTAATCCATACCTCCCACCTTTAAGTCACGAGGTCAAATCTTACTCACGGACAAGCCCCTAAATATACCCAAAAGGTGTTAGAGTGACTATGATGGGAGAAGAACCTGCCCTATTCTGAAAATCTCTGTAAAAATGAAAACAAGTGGTACGCCACAAAAAAGACCTAAACAAATTTTTAAGATTTAATTCACAACCATATAACTGGAAAATAGAAACATAACTCCCGAAGATCTGACTCTACTACTGCTTTTTTTTTCAACTTTATTTACATTAATTTAGGTTTTTTTTTTCAAAAGATTGTTCTCGAATTTGCAAAAGTAAGACAGGTACGACGTTTCTGTGTTTTGGAATCATTATTTAAAACTATTCTTATTGGAATCATGTACTAAACTTGACTTTCGTATACCAATCAGATTGATTCCCATTCAGCAAAAAGATTCCGAAAAAGAAATCTACCTCGGTGGAATATTTTAACAAAATCGCTAAGCCGGTGTACCTTCAAACACCGTTTTTGTGTTTTTGTTTTGTTTTCCATCTTCACTATGGTGGAAAAATACCGAAACCATTCTTAAGGGCAGCATGCATATAAAACAAACGCACCCGGTGGAGACGACTGTTAGTCATGTTTCGGACATCGTTTGAATTACACTAGAAGTTGCTCCTAAGTCAAAATGGGTTATGCTACGGCTGAATCAACCAGCAAACATAGAAGTTCAAAATATTCGAGCCGAAATCGAACACGATCGGTTAGTTGGATTTTCTTTCTTAAAATTTCAAAGCTTTCCAGCAACTGTCATCAATTAAAAGAAACCAGTGTTGCTAGTGTGCCCTTTCATTCAGTTACTATTCTCATATAAAAAATCAATAATTCTAATGTTTTTTTTCCAACCCCCATCAAGGTCATCGACGGTTGTGCATTTCGAGTGTACGGCCACTGGGTCAAGAAGGGCGAGGGCCAGAATCGTGCCGCCCTGTTCGAGAATACGCCTCGATGCGAGGTTTATAATCTTTATATCAACAGCCTTAACCGGTAAGCTCTAAGGAGGCAAAGGCGGCGATGGGCAGCCAAAGACGGATGGGGATGGAATCCCTCGGGAGGAGAGTTGGTGGATCACATCGTTTACTTATCACCGCGTGTGGGCACACATTCAGCGTGTTCCTTAGGAGGGTTGACGTGTGTGCGGGAAATTGCGTGAATGAGCGTGAATCTGTGTGGAATGATCGATTTTTAACTTTGTTCCTTCCCAAAACGGAGAGGAGTAACGGTGGAAAGGAAGAGGAAGTGGGAACGGAAAAGTGATCAGTCAGTCTTGAAATACACAGAGGTGAAGAAGGTTTAGTTTAGTAGTCAGTAGAATCAGCTCGGATAGACTGTACGATTAAGTTTTTTTTTTTTTCATTTCTCTTATTCGATATTATTTATTGTACCGCAAAACTGAAGTAATTCTTTTTAGTTTAAAGTGAATGAATCGGATCGGATCGAAGTAGTTATTTACGGCAATCGGTTGTCGAGTTGATTTGCCGTTTTTTTCCCTTTATTCTTATTTAATCCTAAGGTTATATCTCAAAAAAGTATAGCGTAGAACATAGACAAACGTCATTGTTATCCAGATATATATCTATTCCTCATTTCTTTTTGATATTACTGAATGGAATTGATTTTTTTTTATCAAAGAAAAATATTTTTGTAAGCTTGTTAGGAGTTATCAAAGTTTGGGATTGAAGAGCAATAGCAGAAATGAAGGATTATCAACTAAACGGTAAATTTATAGCGATTTGCAGAAGGTAAATACAACTATTGAAATATTGTATAATCTCCACTAATAAGTTTGTAGCACACACACATACACACAAACATTGACACCAGGGGTGTTGTTTGTTAGTTGTTTTCAATAGAAGAACTTTCATCATGAACCCAGTGTGGATAGCCAAATGCTTGAAATATACCGAAAATCTGCAAGAAAACGCACTGATAGTTGTTGTTGGAAAGAACTGTCCCTCGTTTAAATCTCGTTAAGCTGGAAAGAAGAGGCAGTGTATCTTTTAAGACCGAAAAAGCAATGCATTCCGCGGTAGGCAAATCAACTAATGCCTCTCGTACTTTCGGATTTCTGCAAAAAAGCCGGGCATATTAAACGAACTGCGACGTTCACATTGCGACCCGAACCGTCAACCAGGAAATTTATCTGAGCGAGTGCCTAGAAAAAGGTCTACTGCCTTTCCTGAAGCGACACAATTGTTCCGTTCTATTTTGGCCGGATTTGGCATCTTGCCATATGCTTCCAACAACGTTCAAGTGGTGCAAGAACACTCCCAACACGTCAGAGCTCCGCTCAATCGAACAATGTTGGGCCATCGTCAAGCTGAACCTCAAGAAGACTCAAAAAGCAGTTGTGAGCGGGAAACAGTTCAAGGCAAACTGTCGTTCTGCGGTGAATAAAGTGGACAAGGAGACTGTACAAAATCTTATGGCAGGTGTTAAACGAAAGACCCGGCAATTCGCATTCGGTGAAAAGGAAGCTCAGCTGAATATTTCTCCTGTATTCTGTATTAACTTGAAAAAGAAAAAGAATTCTACTTATCAATAAAAACTTTGATCGACTCACACACATTACTGTTTGACCAAATTTTGATCGGAACACCCTTTATATCGCTAATATATTATGAAAAATTGAATGGTCTTTGAGCATTTTTGATATTCATTGAAATAACATTATACATCTTTCACTAAGTCAACTCTGCCCCCCATACAATCAGCGAATTCTTTTACATCTTCTTATAATAACTCCAAAGGCCTTCGACAAAAAACGGCAGTAAAAGTTAGCGTTGAAACCGCTTGACATACACAAAATGATATGTATAACTCAGTTTTTGCCTTGTGAAAAGCATATCACAAATCTAGCTATAATCGTGTCTAAATCTAAGGCGTTATGTTCCAATTTAGAGAACTCTTCAATAACTGCATTTAACAAATGATTTATTCCACAATCTTTTATATCTGTCTTCTTTATTATACCTGTTCAATTTTGCTAGAAATGCTTATGGAACAGTCTGGAATTTGTAAATTGCCGAGTGTCAATTGGAATACGAACCATATTGGAATTATCGTTTCTCTCATGTTTTTTTTTTGTCTAATTTGGTTTCATATTATGTCATTAGCATAGTTAATAATTTTATTGGGGGAGGTAGCTTATCAACTCTTCCGGTCCGCCTCTAAGCATCTTGCTATGAGGTGCCAGGTGGTTACACCGATTACCTGTCGATCTTCCATGTTTGGAAGACGTCTGTATTGAATTATCTCAAATTATAATATTCCGCCCACTATATCACAAAACATTGCGATTTGCTGAGCGGATTGGAGATAAGGAAAGCATTGGGTACTGGACCAAGTCTCCCCCGGTTGGTACTAAACAGATGAGCATGGAAATCAATAGAAGCATAAAGTTGACAATAGGCGCGGAATGCTTATTTCGCGCTTATTTCGCGAAATCCTTCAATCGTGATTCAAAGTGTAGATTACTCTTTGGGACGATCAGCTTGCTTATTGCAGATATCGGTTCCAGTAGTGAAATGGTTTTTGACTGTAGTTGTGCAAGTTGACAGTTTGCGAAAATCAAGGTGCATGCCTCGGACATCGTTTGTGAACATTTGTGTCGAGGGTGTGTTGCGCAAAGTGTTGTTGTCAGGAATATCGCGTTTTCTATTGTTTCGTTTACCTATTGTTCGGTGGCGCGAGTGATCGTGTGAACAAAGAAGAACAATGCTTCCCCGTTAGATGTGTTGGTTCGCCGGGTGTGGTGGGCGGGTGGTGGGGTTCATAATTAATTGTGATCCAAATTTTTCGTTCGCCAGACTCGCTGGGCCACATATCTAGGAATCAGCCAATCACTATTCCATTTTGTGAGTGGTTGCAACAGTGTCTGTACTATCTGTGTAAACTGATCTAAATTGGCTCTCATGCTTTAATATAAATTATCTAGTTTTCTCAATGAAAAACCACCATCACAATTTGTGAGTGGCCCCAATAGCATCCTTACTGTTGGTGTAAATCGGTTCAAATCGGAAATCGGTATTAAAATTAAAACTTCACACAAACACATGATAAGAAAGCGTATTATATATGTTACCACTAACGAATATCTTTATTATGTTTGCTATCTTTCCATGTATGTAAATGCGTCCCACACAATATACGAGCGGTAGTGGAAATCAAAGAGCAAGTTGGATGACAAACTTGCACTTGTATCAGTGCAACAACAACCAATAGGAGAAGAAACAGATGAGAACTATTCATACTTGAACTTATCAATTACAATAATCACTAAATCATTATTTCGTTTTCGTTTCAGCATTCAAACGCCTCTCTCTCTCTCTTGCTTCACTTTCTGCCTCCTACTATCCTCTATGTAATGAATCTAACACTTGTTGGGACTGGTTAGTTAATAACCGGCGCCTGCTTGTGGAAGATCCCGGTGTGCTATATGGTCTAGGGCATATCAACGGGTAGGCTTGGTAGGTTCTCGCCTAGCCCAAATGCAGATGGGCGGACAGTGGTCTGCCAGGGCGGGGACTGAGAAATTACAATTACAATTAGCATAGTTAATAATTTTATTAGTAGTCGCCATTTCTGCAATTGTTTTAATATATTTTTCTAGCACGATGTATGATTTAAAAAATGATAGTATTTAAGTATGATGATTTATTTGTATGAGAACCCCCCTTTTCCAGAGAGAGGAGGAGTCTCAAATCATCTTACAATCATTGCTTTTAAAGCCCCCCAACATGCCAAATTTTAATCCATTTGCTTCATTAGTTCTCGAGTGCAGAAATGCAGAAATTTGTGTTTCATTTTTCAAACAATCATAAGTACCTTCATCAGCCTCAAAAACCTCTGCATTCAAATTTTCACGCTGATTAGTTATGTAGTTTGGGTGTTGTATGGGAGCCCTCCCTTCCAGAGATAGGAGGGGTCTGAAACCACCATGAAAACATTTTTCGCCTTCAAAAACTTACCAAATTTGGTTCCATTTGCTGAACTAGTTCTCAAATTACGCAGACATTCGTTTTTCACCTTTCCTTTCAGAGGCCGAAGAAGTCTAAAACCACCATATTACATTTCTCGCTTTCAAATACTTCTACTTGCCAAATTTGATTCGATTGGCATGATTAGCTCCCGAGTTATGCAGAAATTTGTGTTTCATTTGTATGGAAGCCTCCCCTTTTAGAAAAACGAGAGGTCTCAAGTTGCCTTAGAAACATTTTTTACGTTCATGAACATCCACTTGCTAAATTTGGTTCCATTACTTGATTTGTTCTTGAGTTATGCAGAAATTTGTGATTCATTTGTATAGGAGCCTCCCTCTTCCAGAGAGGGGGGGGGGGTCTGAAAACACCAAGGAAATATTTTTTTTCCTAAAAATTGGGTTTGATTTGCTTAATTATTTCTAGTATTATGCAGAAATTTGTTTGTCAGTTGTATGGGAGCTCCCCCCTCCCTTTCAGAGGACAAAGAAGTCTCAAACCGCCATTCAACAACTTTCACATGCCAAATTTTGTTCCATTTGCTTGATTAGTTCTTGAGTTATGCAGAAACTTTTGTTTCATTTGTATGAAAGCCCCCCTTTTTGGATAAGTAGTGCTTTCAAAAACTTCCACATGTCGAATTTGGTTCCATTTGTTTGGTTGGTTCTCGAGTTCTGTAGAAATGTGTGTTTTATTTGTATGAGATACGTCTTTTACAGACAGACAGCAATTTTTATATTTATAGATGGCACAGTGTGGGATCAATTTATTACTTATGTTTCAGATGATTAACTTTAGGATTTACCCAAGACGCAACACCCAAGGAGGAAGGAACCCAACTTAAGGAGCGAATGCAAACATGGAATGTTAAGGTCTTCTTCATACGAAATTATTCGAATTCGTATTCGAATCCCACCATCCGTTTGGATTCCTTCTATCCTTCCCCATCTTACGCCTTCCACCCAAGAAGCTAGTTGTTTTTCGCTCTCCATGGAATCCAAGTTGAAAAAAGAAGAAGACACCGATTGGTGATAAATCTGACAACTTCCATGTTAAAGTATAGGACGAAAATATCAAAATGCTTCTAAACAATTCCAATGAAATTCTAATTAAAAGCAGTTTGTTGTATGACAGATGAAACATATAAATCCACTAAATATGGAAATTTTTAGCAAAATAAAAATGTAATAAAAATAATGCCCCTGTTGTGCAGTTTTGGATAGTTCATCCGTCGTAAAACAAACTACTACACTTTTACGGCTTGAAAACACACACGGCATTGTGATGCCTTCTTGACGAAATGTATCACTACCTTCTAGATACCTTCATGTGGCCCTTCTAGCACGCACCGTCTTCCTGCCGTCAACACGGGAGGTACAATCACGCCGTGTTGGGCTGCACACCTTCTTGTTGTCACGCCGTCCAGTTTTTGGTTTGCATTCACACGGAAGGCGGGTGATGTCAATAAAAGAAGGCATGCAGAAGGTGTGATCGACAAATGCCAGTTTCAGGTGTTACCCTTGTTTACTTTCTAGCAAGAGTGATTTCAATCGGTTCGATTTTTGTTATCAATATATCAAGCTAAACAAAACATAAGGTCCTAAGTAACATTGGGAGAGTCTTATTGACGACTTTCTATTTGCGTTCCTACGGCTATGTAAAAACATGTTCAAGTATTTTTAACACACAGTACGGTAATATGAAGTTTATTTAAGGATCCAATACGTCAAAAACATCAGTAAATCGTTTAATAGACAAACTATTAACGAAAGCGAAAGTCGACGAAGAGAATCCCTCAATGTTACATAGGACCTAATGCAATGTTCAGCTTGGTATCTTATAATTGTTTGTTTGTGTTTCCAAATTACGTGTTGTATTCCTCTGTGAAATGGAGAAGATGGATGCGTTCGATGAAATAACGGAACGCGATGTATATAATGTTGCGGATCCGATGGCGGCAATAATGGTGGTTTGGATCTCAGTTCGGACGTTGAACAAGAACTGCAACAAATAAATGAAGTCAACTCGCGAGCCATTACTGAAACACGACAGCTGCCTTCCAAACGCAAATTGCGCCCAATTTTGTCTTCAAAAAAAAATCGGCTGATAAGCACACATCAATCGTGATAACTGGGATGACGATTTGACGGCAGCTTAAATCGCACAGGTTGAGTTGCACCCAGGTTCGTTTTTCCAATCTCGGTTGCTCTTTTCATTTGCTCTACTACTTTTTTACAGTTATTTGGGATTACAATTCGTCCGGTTTTCGCAACAAGAACTTAAAGAAATCTGTGTGGTTGAAAGTTCGTACCGATGGAAAATTAACGCACATAAACGACGCTGGATGTCGTCGAAAGTGACAGCACTTATGCAACAACAACAACACGCTGGCTTTAACGCTACCGTTTCAGGTGAGTCAGTTTAAAAACTACCGAATTGGGTTGATTGGTGCGCCATGGAATTCGTCCGCAAAAATAAGGCTTCGTACAAGACGCATACACAGTCAAATATGGTAAGTTTTCTACCAACTGACTCGATTTCTATTCTTATGCCTGGTACAGACATACAACGTACAGTGTTGTACCATAGACTAACTCTAAGACCAGTAGGTCCCATACAAAAACGTTTTTTTCTTGGCTCAGTCAGTACTAGCACATCGGTCCCAAGCTCGGTCCCATGCTTAGTAATGCGCCCCTTGTAATGAACTCACACGAACACACTCTCAAATATTCTGTCAAAATCACACAGCAAATCAAAACAATGGCTCAAATATGTACAGCAAGGTGCTAACTTCAAGGTGTACTTCGGTCCAAGGGGTTCTACAACAGTGATCCAATTTCAAATCGCTAGTTGCATATTGATTGTTGGTTGTACTCCTTTAGTCTAGTACGTATTTTTTGGTACTGGATTAAAGTATTTGACAGTTCGTACAACGGTCAGCGTTGTATCAACAATCAATATGCAACTAGCGATTTGAAATTGGTTCACTGTTGTAGAACCCCTTGGTCCGAAATACACCTTGAAGCCAGCACCTTACTGTACATATTTGCGCCTTTGTTTTGATTTGCTGTGTTATTTTGACAGAATATTTGAGAGTGTGTTCGTGAGAGTTTATTATTAGGGGCGCATTATTAAGCTTGGGACCGAGCTTGGGACCGATGTGCTAGTACTGACTGAGTCAAGAAAAAAATCGTTTTTGTATGGGACCTACTGGTCTTAGAGTTAGTCTATGGTTGTATGTCTGTCCCAGGCATTAATCTCCCGCATCATGCGGTTTCGTTCATCAGGAAGCAGACAACGAAAATTTGCCACTAGCCGAATGCTCCACTGCCGATAAGACCAGTCGCATGAAGCGAATAGCGTCGTCAAAGAAAACTACTACACCAACGGCAACAAGCGGAAAAGCTCGATGCATTAA
Organism: Aedes japonicus; assembly: GCA_034211315.2. Classification (NCBI taxonomy): domain Eukaryota; kingdom Metazoa; phylum Arthropoda; class Insecta; order Diptera; family Culicidae; genus Aedes; species Aedes japonicus. Next base: position 7,408 of record JASCZW010003163.1, on the reverse strand, counting down.
TTGCAACTATCGGAGAAGGACAATCCAATCCACATTTGGCTGAGTCGAAGGAATGGGTGATCATATTGAATCAAATGCACCAAATGCATGCTATACTTCAAAATCAAAACTATACTTTCGAAATACTGGCAACGTTCGGTTGGTTTGAAAATCTCTTTTGATTCGTGTTTTACTTTTCTATTATAAATTCAATTAAATTTCAGCAAATTTAGCAGTAAGTATTCAATTCAATTCGTTTGCTGTAGGTCGTAACAGATAATGAGAATGCTGAAAAAAATTATCGCTCTGAATTGGCAAAAACGTCTTTGTGCATCCATTTGAATTTCATCGACAGTGGCGTGACTGAGTTACTCTTCGCTTTGGGCAACGATTTGGAAAAAAAAAAATAGACTTGAGTCGCCACACTATGGTAATCGTCTTTAAGGAAAACGGCGAGTCGCTAACTGATCCAACAGCCATTTAATACGTTAAAATTGCAGTGGGACTGTGACAATTTACATCCCCTGATGAAGAGCAACAATACGATGAAAATTGGTGGGAAGTAGGCATAAAATAAATAAAGTATACATATATTTCTTGTCACTCGAACTTCAGAAACAGCAGCTAGCCGATGAAGATGCTAATTCGTGGTCTCCCGGTTTTAGACCCGGAAGAAATTATTTCCGAGCTTAATCGGGACAAGTTATACTAGGTCCATGTGGAGAATGACTCCGCCTGTCAGGTCGTGCTCCAAAAAATCAAAGCACTCTTCAACATAATTGTTGAATAGGATACCATGAACTGCCACATGAAATCGCGTTGTGACAAACGGGCTGGAGCACATGTGAGCGCAGAGTGCCACCAGATGAACGAAGGTGTCGACCCGAAGTGCGTCAACTACGGTGCCAACCACGAGGGTAATAACCGATCGTCCCAAAGCGATCGGAGTATGTCAAAATCCGCAAGCATTCATCAACAAAAGCGAACAAAAAATTCCAGCGACGACTGGCTTCACCGGTAACAGGGGAAAATTTCCCGCAGCTCCGGTACAATGTACAAAATTTACCACCTTTCTAAGTATACCATCGACAACGAAACTGCCAACCGACCACCACAGTTCAAAACAGACTTGTAACCAGTTTGGGGAAATCCGACAACAAGTAGTTCAGCTACCCTTCAGTCTGATGATGACCTCAAAAAGCCGAAACAAATGATGGAGTTCATCTAGAAGCTGCATCAACAACTGCGCCATTTCCGTTCCAAGGAGCAACAAATTAACGCATGGTGCATGGGCAATTCATCCATCATCGCTGGCGACCTCAACGCAAAACACGAAAGTTGGGGGACTCGTCCGAACATCATCCAAAATTATCTGGAGGAGGGTAACTACAGGATACTGAGTCCGGATTCCCCAACCCGGCTAAGTCAAGCAAGAACGCACTCAACCTCGTCATTTTCCCATTCAGCCGGGAGTATACCAAGAGCACAGCTCGAACCACAATCCGGTGGTGGCCGAAGTTGGCTCCCCGATCAATCGGTACTTTACCATCAGGCGCCACTAGCACCGAGTCAACTGGAAACTGTTCCAGCAATGCGTCGACGATTCTGTCGATTACGATGCAGTCTCTGAGATGCCAGAGGACATCGACCGACAACTGCGTGTCATCGACCAATCAAACTCTCAGGCCCGAGAGCAGCACGTTCCTTCAGTAAACCATGTGAGTGATTCTCTGAAATAGAATAGAGAAATTCGGTGTAGCGCCCGAAACGAAGCTGATGCTATTGATGTAGCTGACGGCACCTCTTCCAGATAGTTCCTTGACCTTGATGGATGGGGTTCTTCAACTAGTTGTGCATCGCTATGGATGTCAATGTTCGCATTGTTGAATAATCGACACAAATCACAAATTGACATAGACGCGTCTAAACGAGCTTCGCACCGCATTGAGTTCAGTGCATCGATCACTTTTTCGGTAAGTTTACGATTGTGTTTGGAGCACTGGGTACTAGGGAATGCCTTACAACACTTTGGAAACATTTTAATAGTATTTTTCGTTGGTTATTCCGACAGTCACCTCACTAGGTGACAAACGAGTCACCCATGTTTTGGTATTCCGAGAGGGGAGTGACAAATCTCACCCGTGATGAACTCAGTTTATTTGCCGATGTATATATTCTCACAGTCGCAGTGATGTGACGAAAGAAGCAAAAAAAGTGACGGATAGAGTCTGCATCTGTTTAGTACGTGACAATTTTTTGAGATGTTTAAAAATGATAGAAAACAGGTATAGAAAATGTCTGTTTAATTTTAAAACATTTTCCTCTTTCAGACAAAAAAGCACTTAAAAGAAGCAGTTTGAGCTGATGATTGGAATCCTTGAGGGGAATCTAGTGGCTGCAAAGGGCCTGAAATATGCTGAGAGTGCTAGTTTTGGCCGTGAGCAGTACCCTGAAGTGTGGAGTGAAATCACACTAACTGAACAGTGCGGGTCCACACACCAGGAAAAAATATCGGAATGGCAAAAGGTTTGTTACTACGCGTAAAGAATTAACATATATTTAACCGTATGTTTATCCTCAAGTGTGGAGTGACCTTAAAATGAAGGTGAAACGAAAGCTCCAGCATAATAGATTAAGGTTAATGCAACTGGAGGAGGACCAAACCGATTGTTGATATTATAGGCTTATGAAGGGCAGTTGTGAATCTTCTGTCTCTTGAGAAATCGACTGATCATTCAGGTATTAATAAAATGTGTACGAAATTGGTTTACACATTTAACAAAAAAAAATCGTTCTTCTAATAAACAGGTCCATCTTTCGTAATAATCCGCAGCGATCTCTGTCAATCGAGAAAAAAATCTCGTCGGAGCCATCAAATGACGAAAATCATTCAAATTGACGTGAACCAGTGGTAGTACCTTCAACTAGGACACCTGTAACTGCAAAACGTTCCATGCCGAGGAATTATAGGATGAAACTATTGGAGGTGCATACTGAATATATGAGACAACTTACGGAATATAGTCAGGAAAGCCTCCAAAACAAGGACTCTACAAATTAAAAAGAAAAACAGATTTTGAAGAGGGAGCACTACTCGAGAATGGAGGAGCAAAGAGCAGATGACCTACAGTTACAGATAGAAGATCTCAAATACTAGAAAATCAAGCTTCGAATCGGAGGATGATCAACGTTCGAAAACAGAAATGTAGCGTCATTGTTACCAGGTTTAATCTTGTTTCAAAATAAATTTGTGAAAATGTATTTTCTTTTCCTCAATTGATTTTACATTCTTCAGAGGTGTGTTCTAGTCATGATAGTTGATTTATTGAATACATGGAGGCCTAAAGATCTAACCTGTAACAAGCATTGAAACGAAACAAAAGCAAAATAAACAGCTCACTGGAGTACCAGCATTTATAACTACAAGTAAAACCATTAATACCATCCCACATATGGGATTGATGCGCGTTTCACAGCAGTTTACTAGTGATTGTTTGAAAAAGTGTTTTAGTTTTTAATTTTTTATTTCTTTAAGATTTGATCAAGCTGATCTAAACATATCTACAAGCCAAATAGTAGAAATTTAAAAATACGATATAAATTCACAGAGGTCCAAAGTTCTGTCCAGTTAAATCCGGAATCACTTATTGTAAGAATTCTTTTCAGTGGTTTGTTTACCTAGGCGCCCATTTTCTGTGGTATACATTTCACGGTGTTTCGTGCGCTTAGTCAAAAGTTATTCCGGATGGAAGCCGAGAGGAGAGAAACAATTCTGCACACTCACAACGTGGTCCGCAATAAAAATCGCACAAACATTGAAAATCGTCAAATCAACCGTATATGATGTGCTCAAAAGTTTCAGGAAGCGAAAGAGCGTGGATCGAGTGCCTCAAGGTAAGCGTCGTAGTGGAACATATGACCGCAAGCTGAACCAAAAAGTGTTGAGAACCGTCAGAGCAAACTCTGGACTATCAGATAATGAAATCCCACAAAAATACGCTGCTGCTCGCAGTACCGTTTGAACAATTCGTTTGCGAGCAGGATATCGTTCTTATCGAGCCAGCAAGCAACCAAAACATGAACAAGAACGTTGAAGCAAAGTTTCGTCACCAAAACTCGAGCTTGGAAATTGTACTAGAAGGTTTTGACGAAATCTACGTCGAAATGGATTTCGGACAGCTTTCTGGCCAAAAATTCTACATGGCGACGGCACGAGGAAATGTTCCTGCGAAGTTTGCTTTTATGCACAAATTTGCCAAAAAAACTGATGACTTGGTAAGGGATATGTGAAGAACGTCTAGCTGTCTACACACACCCCTTCACTCACGTAGGCGTTTACTATTTTGGTCCCATGAAGGTCGCAATTGGAAGAAGAACAGAAAAGCACTGATTCGTGCATAATTGTACTAATAAACTTCATGAGCTGACGTGATACTCCGAAGCGACCGTCGAACCATTTCGTTGGTGCCAACCTAGAGCTCAAGAAACTGCAAGCAGCTGTTAACTTCGAGCAAGTCTTGAGAGAATTTGTGACCGTGGCGATGAGCTGGAACTTCAACCCACCTTTAGGCCCCCATATCGCTGGAAGTTGGGAGCGATTGATCCGTAGCTAAAGAAGAATTTTTCGGCCATTTGCCTGTCAAGCAAACCATCAGAGGAGGTGCTGAGGAGTCTTCTAACAGAAGTTGGCGTACATCACAAGCGTTAGCCAACCAGTTCTGACAGCGCTGGTTATCTGACTATCTTCCTGAAATCACAAGACGAACGAAATGGTTCGTCGATTCGAAATCGATTGCCCTGAACGACGTGGTGGTCATCGTAGACATCGTTAACTTTGTCTTCTAACTGTTGGCCGTAAGGCAAGGTCATCGCAACTCATCCAAGCAAAGGTGGTCGGATCCGTTCAGCTACGGTAAGAACAGCAGGTGGCGTCTACGATCGTCCGGTGACTATGTTGGCGATCCTGGACGTTGGATGCGGAGAGGAGCAAGCCGACCAGACTTCCGGCTTACCGGGGGGATTGTTGGCCAGCCCTAGTTGGCTGCCCCTCGGACGATCGAGCAAGAAGAGCGAGAACAACTCTAAGGCGATCGTTTGTAACGTTTCTGATAGCGGTATGTCTGTCATCGGCCGAGTAAGTGATGGAAAAGAAGAACAAAAGGTGATAGAAAGTGAAGATGATCAGTGGCTATTGTGAATCGAAATTAATTGATTGTCCTCCGCTCGTTTTCAAATTTGTATCTTTCAATTTCAAAGCCTGCCGTTGCCCCATAAGGATCTATCAATACACTTTCTCTTCATTTCTATTCGTTCTAGCAATAAATTACCGTCCACTCCTAGCGCTTTGCATGGAGATGAGAAATTATCTGCTTCTGACAAACTTCATCAAAGATCGTTACTCCGCGCATGGGAGAATCCAAAAAACATCAAAGTGTAATTTCTAATGCTAAATGAGTACAACATGAACTTGAACTCAACAGTGAACGTATAACTATCCTAATTCTAAGATCTTAGTAGTCTAGAAGGCAGTAATATTTACATACAGTCTAACCTAAATCTAAGCCTAGAGAATCCAGAATCGTGGTAAGCAACAGAAAAACAAATAGAATTTCTTCTTATCTAATGCTAAAGTAATTATTTACAGCTATGAAACAACCTATTCTTAAAACTACTTACATTATAAACCTACAATAAGAGGACTAAACGTAAGTACACATGCAACATAAACATTCACCATATTATGTGCTTTACTTTCATCTAGTACCTATGCCTCCACCAACTGATCCACGACTTAAAATAGAATTGAGTATTACACGCACTAATATCTATAGACGATACACAAGCACCTTTATAAACAATCTAAAAATATGCAACTATTTACAGGAGAATTATAATATCTCTATGAAGCTCTCGAGACCGGGTTCAGATATTATTATTTCGGAAGGAACCCCCTTCCCGTTTGTTGCCATTCGCAACAGTGGGAGTTATTTACATCAACATCAAATCACAACAAACCTTATTACATAGGAAAGCAGATGGCAGAAGCTGAAAAAAGAATGCTACGCATCCGAACACCTGGCATATTTTCTCTATATCCGGGAAAAATCAAGGACATGAAGAAAAATAAAGCATGTGATTGAGAGAACATGTGTGTATGTAATAGATGTTCTTCCAAAAAATTTCTGGACAACTTTATGCTGCTTTTCACATGTGTTTTCCAACTACTTGATATCCATTTAATAGAAAGAACCATTGAAATCCATTCGCAAAATTCCAAAAACTGTACGGAGAAGAGAATTTTGTATTTCAATGTTTACGTGATATTACACTAAGTTGACTGTACTAATAATTCTGGAGCTTTGTGGAACTCATCACTTTATCCGTATGAAAATGGTAATGGCAATAATCATCCAGTTGTAAAAATAGTCAACAAATTTATGTTCAACCGCATTTGTCATAATGAGTCCAGTCTGAAAAATGATTTGATCGAAACCTGGCAGTCTCAACTGTGGAGCTCTAAACCCTTCAACCGTTTAAAATTTGATCATACGTTAATTTTCGATTTACCTAAAACGTAACATATTGATGACAAAATTGTAGAGCGTGAATTCAGTCATTGTGTTAAATCCACATAAGGAAGGCCAAATCGGCGGCGTAAGCGTGGAAAGCTCTAGAAACGTTCCATGTGAAGAAAACGCTGACGACAAAGGTTTCTGTGATGCGGAAAATCTGCAGCTTACGCCTGGAGAAACACGGAGATATGGAAGTGCACGTGTCGAAGATGGCGGAGTTGTTTGAGAAGCTCAACTATTTGCAACCGGAAACAATCCTGGATGATCGAAGCCCGACCGGAGGATGATCTGACCCTGAACATGGTGAAGGGTAAGCTGATTGACGAGTGGTAGAAAAAGAAGCAGCGCAAAAGTGATGAGGAGAATTCCAAAACCGTTCTGTATGCAGATTCGAAGGCCGAAAAGGATCGGTGTTTCTTCTGCAAAGTTGGGCCACCAGAAGGTAGATCAGAAAATTTCGAGCCTGGAAAGCCAGCGACCCTGTAACCAAGCAACCAAAAGCGGTAGCCAAGCAACACAAAATCAACCACGTGGATCAGCATGACGGTGATTGATCGCTACGCGTTCCTCACTGGATGTGCGAATCAAGCGGAGAACCAATGAATCCTAGAGGGTTTGCGCTGTTTGAGTGGAATACGCGTAAACTATAAATTAGAAGAAGAATTAGTAATCTAGTCTACAATGTGTCCAGTCGAGTTATTAGGTACGGGGCCGCTGGGAGAAGTCTGCACATTGTAGACGAAATACGCGTATCTGTTGAAGATAAGCAAAGGTGGTTGGAGATTAAATGGAGATTGCTAGTTTTTCTTCTCGTTTATAGGAGAACCAATGGATTTGGATTCCGGTGCGACTTGCCG
>JASCZW010003162.1:0-28352 GCA_034211315.2 Aedes japonicus | reverse complement strand
TGCATGAAACCACATCTTATGAACATCGAATTTCATCGAAATTAACCTAACATTTTTTCAAAAAATGTAACTTCCAACAAGAATACAAACTTTTAATGAAATTCTAAACGTCCATCACGTTCATATTCACTACTCTCCGATTTCAATATTATTCTTCAAATAGTTTCGTCGACACACCTCCTAGCGGTAGCTGGTGTATTCGAAGGTCTCTTCGGAGTCTAATTTTGCCGAATAGATCCGCGCCTCTTTTTCCATTTCGCGATGGCATGCACAAACCCTGATTGAAATTCCTGCTACGCATCCCATTGTTGTAATCGAATGCTCACGTAGCGTTAGAAGTGCTCCATCAACGACGACCGTACACTACCCCAGCCTGCAGCATTCGGAGGAGAAATAAATTATTCAACAGCAATCAAATCAAGCCTGTAAAATAGCAACAACAACAGCAGGTAAGATCTATGCGATCAGACCTGCCTGCGTTGTAGAAAGATGCAGAGTAGATACGAGCTTTGAGCCCCTACTGGGGATCGGTTTTTCGTTGTTCTCCTATTTGAAACTCAATGCGCGCGCACTCATATTGAACAGTTGTAGAGCTAGCGGCCCCTCAATTGGCACGGCAGAACTTGGCGCAATCGCGGAAAAATACCGAATCTACCTACTTTTCTACCAACGGTAAAGGTGCCACAATACCGCTGCTCAGGGCCTCCTCCAGTGCCAGAACGCTGGATGGCGTGGACACGTGAATAGAAGTCAAATGACTTTTATTCCGCTGCGAAATGGGTGGCATTAATTGACAGCTTTTGTAATGGAGGTGTTTGGCGGGTAATTTCATGAGTGGTAGGTTAGTGCTAGATTGCTCCACCGACCGTGCTTCTACGATGACGGGACAATGTTGTATGAGGCTTTCATGGAAGGGTGCATTAAGCTAAGGATTATTAACAATTCCATGATTTTTGTTCCATATAGCAATTTCATTTGTACTGAATTGACGGATTTTCATGAAGTTTGTACTTGTTTAGGAATCATTTGCAGTCCATTATTCTAATACTATGTGGTCAATTTATCTGCCATTTGCGAATCATTTCGAATTCACTTTGTATTTTTCATTTGCATGAATTACTCAGCACACAATCTACCGGCGCTTCGAAGCCGCCCCGTCCCGTCCTCAAATACCTTGACAAATGCGACTAGATCTTCCCATCGACAGCACTATTCGTCTTCTGAAGCGAGCAAACGCACCTACAGGGCTGCCTCATGGACGTTGGGATGGACTTTAATAAGCTCCTCAATAAATTATTTGCCTCCACCAAGGCTGGTAAAACTGCACGTATCAAATGCACCAATCTCCGCTCGAGTGACGCCCGCCGCGGATTCAATTCTCCAAGGTGTGATCGCCTAGTTGTTTCGACGATGATGGTGGGCCGAGGCACTTCGTCGTGCCCAAGAATAATAATAATATTGATTCCGAATGAATAAATAAAGGAGACAAATCTTCGTGCAACGTGATTGTGGTTGCGGTCAAGACGTCAGGACGGTGCGATGCAAGTTGAGAAGATCTGATTTTACCGGAATGTTGTGCACAAAACCAATCTTCTCCACCATCGCCGAGGATGACGAGAACAAATTGCAAACGACACAGAATGTGACATAAATTAAAGATCACACACGACGAAGTGAGGCACTCCGATCATTCTCCGGCGATTTTCAAAACCGGGAACGGGTGGACTTTTCAATAATTCATATTTTATTAATTTGATATAATACGGCGGGGGACGGATTGCAATAAGTTTCGGCTGGTTCGGTTGTGGTTTGAAATTGGTGTGGTTTATTTTTTTTCATGGAAGAACAACTACAGCCTGTCGAAAGGGCGATGAAGAAACGAACAAAACTGGACTCATCAAAACCGATGGTTTATGCTGGTGGGATGGCTGTTAAAATTTGATATGCATGCAATAAAATAAGAATATATATTAGGAAGGCCATAAATCACCCTATATTATGGTCAAAATATTTGGCTGCTATCATACCGCAGCTTTTATGGGTACATATAAAAGTATTAAATTTTGTGAAGTTATTGGTACTTAACAGCTTTTGATGGCGTTCGTGAGTAAAAATTCCGGCGCAATTGGCTTAAGCAAAGAAATGCGCATGCTCAGCATTCTTGGATAACAGTGGATAGTTTCCGCAATATAGACTCGCAAATAAAGGTACTTCGATTCAACTGTGGTTCATAGATTTGCCACGACAAATAAATGTATCCCACGCGCAATCATTGAGGGTCCCAATTTCACGTTTTGAATACTTTACTCCTTTTCTTTCATCAAAATTATTTCAAAATTCCTTTTAAATAATAGGGTTAGTGCACCAGTTATGGCAATAGCTAGTATGACCCGTCACATTTTCACACATTCTCTTATGAAATAATGCTAAAATGTTATTTTTAAATTTTCTAATGTGAAGTAACAGCGTTTTTCATTTGTAAAACATTACAGAATTCACAATGTAATCGTAGTTTTGCGATAATAAGCCTCTTGAAAACTTAAGTAGAATGTACAATATATGACCGCACCGTTCTTTTATTCGCCATAAAAGTGTACCAGTTATGGCTATAAATTGAAAATGATCCAAAATTCAATATATATTTTTGCAGTGCCTTCAATTGAGCCAAATGACGACATTGGCAACGGTTTTACTTACACATATCAACATCGTCTCATTTTGTTTGGGAAAGATTCATATGGCACCTAAAGTAGAATTATGGAAATTATAGCATAACAAATAGTGCCTAATTGTGTAAGTCGTTTCGAATTTCATAATTGGACCCATAGCATCAGCTATGATCATTTGGTATAATTTTCATTTTTATATAAAAATTAAAAATAGGGCATTCAATGGAGATAAGGTGAGTAGAGGATGCCGACCTTATTGTATTTAAGTGCCTACAAACACAACTCATCAATACAAAATATTACAAAAAGTCAAATATTTTATTGAAATTTACTTATTCAAGCATATGAAAACAATTTTATGAAAAAAAAAAAAAGCGTTATTAATTAATTCTTTCCTAACTTTTGATTTCGTTTTGTGTTTTGGTTTTGTATTTTGGTTTTGTATTTTGTAGTTTTGCCTGCTCTTTTTTCTTCTCTTTTTCAGCTTTCTTCCATCCACGTTCTGCTGCTTTAGCCATTCTGATTTCCTCGCGCTTCAATTTCATGGTTTCGCGTTCTTCGTTTTTCCATATCTTTTTTCTCATTCTTCTTTTTTGCGTATTTGTTCAAGTTTCTCTTTTGCTGTTAGAGCAGGAAAGTATTGCTTCGAGTAGTTTCGATGCTTGGCACCAAAAAATCTGACAACCGTCGTATACGTCTCGATTTTGATGTGTTGCCCACATCCTCCAGAACATTGTTTGCACTACCCGATGGCATCGTCTTATTGAGGTCAGCAAGTCTAGAGCATAGTTGACTCTCAGATATTGTTGTTGTAGAATGTGTCGCACCAGAATAGTGAGATCCATAGCATCGTTGCCTACAATAGAAATGATCAGTAAATGTAACTTATGTATAATCGAGTGCGTAACTATTTAAACTAACATTCGGAACTGTGTTAGTCTGCTATGGACACGATTGGTTCTGGTTCAATCTGGACATTGTTGTGGGTCTCGTTTTGTGTTGACAACTGATCTGCATTATCCATCGCCACTTGATCGCAATTCGCTCGCATTTTCTCCCTCAATATATATTTATTTAAATATAGTTTAAAAAATATTTACCATCTTAGGTGACCAACTAAAGGCTCATCTACAACAGAAGTTACGGCGTTGCTTTGGTAATTAACAGCATTACTGGAATTATCCGTTTGGTAAAACGTATAATCGGTCAACTCAATATAAATAGGACCATTGTCCAGATATTCACATCTATTCACAAGTGGTATTATTTCGATCTAGTTGCTGGTCCAATCTTCCATCAGTTGTAGGTTCTTTGAACAGTGCACGTGCCAAAGCCAAAGTGGGTATCAACTCCCTGTTATTATTGCCTTCTCTATCATTACCAACTGTCTCATCGCTGTTGGTAATGCTTATATATGGCTGGACGAATTCCTGAAAAAAGAATTGGAATTTTTCGCTCTTCTCGCGAAAAACTACTGACATCGCCTTGAATCCTTTGCATAGTTCTAGTACCAATCATATCGACGGCTTGAATTATTTTATCAATATGAATTGGCATGTATTGTTGAGCTGTTCGAACAGAAACAACTGTAGATCCACACTGCACTGGTTGAGAAGGTTCAGGGTGCGTAATATTGGTGGACTTACGGAATGGTGGTGTCGTAGCTACAATTGGCAAATCTACCAGATCCAAGGTTTCAGTAACAGGAAAATGAATTGTTTCACAATCCTGCACGGTTTTACACTTCTTTACAATGCATTTGCTGTAATCGACGTTCTCCGGGTTGAAGGAAAAAAATCCACAAACGCGAAATCCATTTTGGATGCTGCTTGATTGGATACCTTGCTGAACAGTTCTGGCCAATACTTTGCCAAAGAATGCCAATGTTAAAATGTCCCCATGGTGCTCGGATCGCCACTCGTCTACCACACGTCTCCATTCGTCTTTAAGTGGTTTAAAAACTGATACATCTGCCGGTTGAGGTATAAGTTGTATTCGGATATAGCGAAATAAGTGCTTTCCCTACCAACTTAGAAAATTTTACAGTATTAGGTAATTTTTTACCGAACTTTCAACAGCTGAACAGTTCGGTAATCCGATTTACCGGATTTCGGTAAAATTTGACATGTTCCGGTAATTTTTTTACCGGAATACTGTAAAAATTCGTTCAGCTGTTGAAAGTTCGGTAAAAAATTACCGAATACTGTAAATTTTTCTAAGTGTGTAGCAGCACTTTCAATGTACTGGATGCATTTTTGAATCGTCTCCTCCGAATATCTGTCTGCGTGAGATACAACACACTTTCGTTGTTTCGCATCTTTCGCCATTCTAAAATATAATATGCTTGAGCAGTATTCAAAAAATCATAGGTTCCACTAATCTGCAGCATAGAATCCAACCAAAATATTGCATAAAAGCCACACAAATTAGCACGGAAGACTTAAAAATCTGCGACTGCTAACACCGTTGTTTGTTTACATTCACTATGGCGATAAACGGTGCTGCCAGATTTCTTGTCGCACTGTGTTCCATTTCGCATGATGCCAAATAAGGAACATAGCGTTTTCATGTACCAGTTATGGCAATAGTAATTTATTAAATAATTTAGTGTAATATACGGAAATTCAATGATTTGTTTGAATTGATTTTTCTAACTTCATGTCAAAAATGTTATTCTATAACAGATTTTGTGATTATCATGTTGACTGCAGGTATTTTAAAATTACATGTTCTTTAGCATAGTAAAACGACCAACATAATATGTGAGAACAGAAAAATAGTAGACCATTATTAAAGGATGAAAATGATTCAACCTAAATCGTTTTGTGACATGAGTTAAACAATGTTTTTCATGTTTTGTCTTTTTTTTTCCCAGAAAAAAATACCTTATACGTTCTCATATTGTCGATGTTTGTAGCAATATAGCTACAACTCATCCTATTACTATAACTGGTTTATCTACCCTATGTAAAATATTAAAAAATTCCGATGCAGGAACATCAGGTCCGTTAAAAGGAAGCCTCAACTGCATATAAATTGTATCAGTTCGTACCCAGCAAACACAGGTTCGTATATGATAGCGGATAAGAGAGCAAAGTGGAGGCGATATACGTACATTTTACATGAAGTCAAATTGACGCATCTACGTATATCGCCTCCACTTTGTACTTATATCCGCTATCATATACGATTTTGTGTGTGCTGGTATTTGGCACACGGTCAGATCGTTTAAATTAACGTTAATAATTCTAATACAAATTTGCTTTCAAAAAAGTGTTTGTTATAAAATGCCTTTTTAAGCATTGACTAAGTATAACATCTGAACCAGATTGCATTACACAATGATAAAAAAAGTAACGACAATGGACGGCTCCAAAATTTCCTCTCAAAGCCCCACTTTCACCAGATATGACCCGTGGTACTTTCTTGTTGACGTAAGACTACGTCTTTGTTTTCTAGACTGGGGTTCAATAGACCTTTCTCGTTAAACCTAACCCCCATTTTATAAATGTTTCAAAGCTCCAATTTGCTCCATATTGTATGGTGATATCAAGCAAAACAATGCATTAGGTCCAAAGTAACATTGAGCGACTCTCTTTGTCGACTTTCTCTTTTCGTTCCTACAGCTATGTAAAAATATAATCAAATATTTTCAACATACAGTACGGTAGTATAAAGTGTGATTAAGGATCCATTACGTCGTAAACGTCAGCAAATCGTTTAATAGACATGCTATTAACCAAAGAGAAAGTCGACGAAGAGAATTTCTCAATGTTACTTAGGACCTAATGCATTGTTCAGCTTGATATGACTATGTGGAACAAATACGAGGCGTTTTGGCAACTCTGTAAAGTATTGAAATTATTTTCACCACAAAAAAAATCGTCTGGTAACACTGCGATACTTTATGTATAAAAACCAACGAAACGTCAAACAAATAGATGTATTTTCCAGTTTAATTTGTTTTTCCCACGTTTGATTTAACCAGTCTACTGCAAAATATCAACTCATAGGTGCAATGGCACATTGGCAAACTTAAGATGCCACCAACCACCTGCGTTTCCTACTACATTACCAGTCTGATCGAGGACATCATTGAACTACGTCAGTGGCTTTATTACCAGACGGAGAATCTGCATCAACCCAAATCTGCTCCAGCAGCGCTCTTCGTGACAGACTCGTGAATCCCGAAAAGTGAAAAGCTGCTGGCCAGCGATGGCACCGGCCAAAAAAGTATACCAGTATTCATAATGTAAGGATCTAGTATCTCAACAAAGAGCAGTTTAGGAAGATCCACGAGCCCTGCGTAGAAGAAATCAAACTTATTGGCCGATTCTATACTGTATGTCGACAGCAGTTGGCACAGGCCTACGAGGATGAGGATTTTATCCTGCGAGTTAACATGAAGTTCGGGGTTGAGCAAGCTGGAGACGTCATTTATCAGTAATCACAACATCATCGAAAAACAATAGATAGTTCCGAAGACCTCCTCCTTCTTAGTTCCATCAACTGCAGCCGGGATTGGATAATGCAAAACAGTTATCTCATCATTGATGTCCTTCTGCCGTTCAATCGTAGTGGAACGCCGGATCACTGTGCTTTGCAGGTCCAGTTGGCAGCAAGGATTGAACATATTCAGCCGAGGTCATCGGTAGCAAAAATGCCAACATAACGAATCAGTTTAATCTTCCACTGAAGAGTTCATACCAAGGGTAAGTCGCTAAGAACAATGTGCCCGCCACAGTTGACCTTTTGCAAATGAAAAATCAGCAACCTTGCAAATATGCGTTGTTGTTGGTGACAATTTTTTTTTTCACTTTGTTTGTTTCTTCACGTCAATCTAGCGAGAGTTTTGTTTGTTGAATTCGCTAAATTAATTAACTAACTAGGCCGAACAAAAAATTTTAGAATTAAACGAATTACAGGAAAAGTTGTTAATATCGCCAAGTAATGGTGCATTGTTTTTTGTCTTCAGGACGCGTAAGAAGGACAAACGATCGCTTGCAACCCTTTCATCGTATTCAGACAGATTCGAAGACACGTCAAATTGTAATAAAGGATATTTCTTGATTATATTGACTTTGTAAAATGTTACTTTCTGCTTTACCCTTTAGAATGTTTGATTTTTTCCATTTATTTGATTTCAATTAAAATACAAAAATAAGCTTATCGTTAATTCGTTTGCAATCGTTTATTTATCAAATTGACACAGTGCAGCATGGTCGAAAGGTGCAAGTATTATCTGACCATGTCGGTGTTCTTACAATTAGTGGGTAGCCGCCCTTTATTGTACTCCACGCGAAATTTCCGGAAAGCTGTACGATTCTTCGCACATTTCGATTATCTGTTCGCTGCGACGGGTTTTTTTCACAGAAAGTTTCTCTTCTATCCGGGAATCGGCAGATCGGATTGCAGATTTTGTTAATAGATAACGTTCAGCAACATTTACTGCCTACAAAGATTACCGAGAATCTAAATTAAAAAAAACGAACACTATCAAATTCCAGCGCGCTCATTCTTATTCCCGATTTTTTTTCTTGACCGGGTTGCACTGGGAGTTGTGTTGTACTTTTTACAAGCAGCATTCGATCACACTAATAAATTTTGTTCATAACAGCATTTTTCTGATTGTATTTGTTATTTCTGGAGGATCGGTATTGTCTTTTGAACAGCCATCTGAATTTCACCATGATCACCTCTTTTTAAATGCATTGGAATCAAATAGTGAGCAACTCAGCTTTATTCTTTCATCCTTTTATTGTCCTCGGGTGTTCGGGAGAAGTCTAGGGAGAAGTACACTTTGGGCAAATTCTTTTAATTGAATTGATTCAATCTGAGTTCCAATTAGAACCAACCACTTGAACAATTTGCTTTCCAATATTAAACACTTTCTAACGTGCATCAATGCGTTGAAAAATGTTCGAAAAATGCCTAAATGCACTTCTTAATACGTGAAGCTGAATCGAAAATGCATAAGTGAATCGCCCCTCGCTTACGGCAACATGCAGAACATTGCAACGCATGTAGGCACACTAAAACAAAACAGCACAGGAGAAAAGTGTGGTGAGCGACTCACCCCTTGGTTCATACCAATCGCTCAATGCTGCTACCTTGGGATCATGTCCTGTGCATCCTATTTCTCAAACGACAGGGTCTGCTATGACTTCGTTGACGGGTAGTGCGGACAATTTCAAAGTAAAACTTTTTGGCTGCTGGTTCCGGTCACGTGGACAACCAGCAACAAAATGGGTTTTGAAGAATCCAACACGTAAAATTGTTCACCTGTAAGCACTGTTGAACAGCTCTGATAGCTTCATATTCTCCTGACTTTGACAGTTGAACGTCAACATCTTTGACTTCCCGTCTTACGATCTGCTGCGATCTGAACAATCTGTACCCTCTTAAGACCGGCTGGCAGCCACTTCCGGAGCTTCAGCTGGACAATGTCAACCACGGGAAATTGGGAATGGCGATCTCAAAAAATAGTGGTAGTTGCCAGCAACCCGGGAAGCGTACTAAAGATATTGGTTAGATGGGAGTCAGTACAAACACCTCTGGTGACGATACAATCGTAGGCTGGAGTAAACATCTGATTCTGACGAAAACTTTCTTAAGATTCCAATCGAATACATCTCCTTCTACATCATATTCGTTACTCCACGCACGGAGAATAGAAAACATAACAATTTGAGTATGTAAAACCAATAAATGGTGGTAACCATTAATCATACTGGTGGGGACCAGTATCGCAATGCTTCACGGTATTTCTCTCCGAGGTCTCTACGTTAAAGATGACGAGAAAAAACCTGAGTGATTTCAGACGTTGCGAACCAAAACAAACCCAAAAAGGAGAGAGTTCCTCTCCCATGTGCGCATCAAAACAGAGTGCATACAAACTACCGCTAGAAACTATCACACAGCTATCAGTATTACATGAGCGTGTACCATCTGCTTGCGTGTACGCTTTTGCCTGTTGAGGTGGCAGACTCGCCTGTGCCTCGACCTACCCCGCAGTGGGATGTTAGGCAAAGATAACGTCCATGGTTCGAGTACTGCTTTACCCATGCCCTTTCGCTCAATTTTCATTACTTCTGTTCTATTTCCAATCTACCGTACACTGACAGAACTTTCAACACTTTCTCTTCATATCTTTCATTCTAGCAAATATTACTGTCCACTCTTGGTGCCTCATGGCGATGAGCGAACATCTCCTTCTACATCATTCATAACATGTTTTATTTTACTCCCTGAACGTTTGAAGATGATTTGTTGAACGGGCGAATTTTGCCGAATATTTGTGTGTGTCGCAATTTGATTCCGTACACCCTTATTGCACACGAATTGTTTTCCCAACTGGTTATTGTAGTGACGTCATCAGCGTTTTTGTTCAAGCTTATGTGTGTGATTAAGAGTCCTTGATTTTTGTTGCTATGACATTTTTCGGAGTATTTTTTCGAGACAAAAGCACGGAAAAACAGAGAATTATGCGACTTCGAATTGATTCAGTACATCAGCATCTAACAATCTAACAATTCATTACAGAATTCGTATTTCAAGGATTTGAAAACAGGCAGAATTGGTTGTAGTTTATTGGTTGGACTGTTCACGATAGCAATCATATATTCGTGTGCTCAGAACATTTTATTCCATCAGATTGTAAAAATGCTTCCAACAATTCAAAGGTGTAAGTAGGAAAAGTATTTTTTGATGAGATTATCACAGAATAAAATGTAAAAATCACAAAATGAAGTGTTGTTTTTTTTTCTTCAAGTAACCAGAGCATACTGCGATGATCAGGTAGCAGCAAATATACCACTTATTAGGCTTAGTGGCATTGAACGCACGCACACTACAGCGCCATTTAAAACAAACGAGTGCAAGTAAGAAGGAAAATCTTCTGGAGGAAAACAAACCATCATTTTTTTGCATGTGCTAGAAAGGGAAAGGTGATTAAACGTCAAATAGCCTAATAGCAGTTGATTTGACGTTTCTTGAACACTGAAAAAATATAATGAGTGGAAACAAAATAAATCCAGATACTTTTAACACATTTTTTTACTTTTTGTGTCATTGAATCGTTCTAAGTTGCCCTTCCGTTCCGTGCTTAGAAAGAACTTTGTGAAAACAAAACAAACACCTGTCAAATGGCTATCTTGAAAACAGGGTGGTGCTATTTATATTTCGCACATTTTTGTTGAATTGTTTTGGCTTAACTGTTAATGCTTCATAAAGCTACTAGTAAAATCAATCAAAAACATTTTAACTAAAAAACTAATACATAGAAACGTGAAAAAAAAACATGAGAAGCTACATTCAAATCAGTAGTTTGGCATTGTTCGACCGCAATTTAGACCAGTTTTTGCACCATTTCGTAACCATGCCCGAAACGTGGACCCACCACGATACACCGAAGACTAAACAGCAGACAAACTTAGGGTTGCTGGCAAAGAAGGTCCAGGTTACATTAGTTCAGTAAGAGGTAGTACCTAACGAGAGACACCTGCTTTCGTTAAATTGTTCTTTCCTTCATTTAAAAACTGTTTGGCAATCTTTCGTGTTTGGGTGCCATTCACACTTTGAATCATAAACTTTAAGTATTTTATTTGACATTTCCACAAAAGCAACTTTGAAATGGGTGAGGTATGTGTCTAACTTGAGTCAGCATCAGATACAGCAACTCATAAAATTGAATTTTTCATCGAATTTCATTTCAATTCACCGCAACGAATTGCTCTGTAAGAAATATGTCGGATTACACTACATTTGTTACCACTGGGAAATTTTTGAGATCAGTCCACGCAAGGAATTCCATTTTACAGCGTAATAGTTTCAAGATCTCACAACTCCAACTAGGTACCTCTTCTCCGTATGTGCTTCTCTCTCCCCGGACTTGCTCGCTGCAACTAAGATCAACTTGTTTAATCGATTAATTGGCATCGATTGCATCTGTCAAATATGACAAATTGCGTCAAACACGCAAGGCTTGGGCAAATCACCTTACCAAAGACAAGCTCCGAAGTTGCAAAATCAAATCTCGTGGGGACATTGCAACCGTCACCAGCAGCAGCAGCAGCAATAAGCGCATCTATTGCACTGTCGCATGTGAACTCTCCATGCCATCGTAGGCATCCGGCATGGTTTCCAGTCCAGTATGCGTGTGAAATACGAAACTATAAATGGTACTCGATCGATACTCAGTGGATTTCTTCGATCGAATGAAATTTATTCGAAAATTGCACCGCTGGAATGCGCCTCGGTAGTTTCTGTCATAACCGTTTAATTACGCAACCGCAGCTGTTGTTGGAAGTTCAGGTGCCTGAAACATAGTTTCACGTCTTTGAGCAGGCCATAACTTGCCAACGAATTGTTTGGAGAATTTTCTTATGTGAAGCTGTTGCTCTTTACAAAAATTGATCGATCCACTATGTTTTATTCGATTTGATCCCAAAGCCATCAATTTTATGCCCAATTTGCCTTCCGTCCCACAAAATGAAATGAATCATCCGATTCGAAACCATTCACCGCTCCCTAACCGCTACATGAGCAAATAAATGAATCAGTTTATAAAAATGTTAATCAAGATTTTTCGTTATCATGCTTCAAATCGCAACAAATCTTCTAAATATATTTGTTTGCTGTGCATGGCCTGTGCCTTAGTTTTTTTTCTCTCCCTTTTTCTCTGAACCCAACAGCAGCTGCAACTCACGCTTGAGGCCTCCAAACGGAACGCTAGAGCATAAACATTGGTAGAAATCGTTGTTCTTGTTCCCGGTCCGATTCCTACGGTTTGTGGCCGTTGTTTGTGGAACTACTTTTCATATTACGAGCACCGACCGCGCGGTGGAGCACGAACACGAGAAAAATTTATGGGTTAAAGATATCGATTTTATTTACGAGTTCCAGTGGGTTCCGAGCGGTACACAGAGGACAGAGACGGACACACTGACAGTTACCTCCAATGTTCTGCAGACAGCGCCAGTGCACTGATTTGGCAGTTTTGGGACCTTTACTTCTAGTCACACGGCTCGGACTCTTCGAGGGACGGGCAGATCTAGACGCAGGAGGAAGGTGCTATCGTTAAACACCAATCTTGCCAATCTCCAGTGGCTTGAGCTTTCAGGCCCTGGGTTTAGGAAATGAGAGGGGGCGTAGCTAGGGCTGGGGTATTCAGGGACCTATGCAAAATTAATATTGGTTTGACTGTTATGCCTTTAATGTATTTGAAGGCTGAAAACAGGAATCATTTTTAAGAATTTGAAATACAGGGCTCATCAGAAAAAGACGGGCAAGCCTGATGGCAGAGCTATTCATATTTTTGCTCGCTCGTGTACTCGCTTTCTTTTAGTACGTTTTAAAAGCTTCTTCAGCCTGCACTGTTGAACTGCTCTTGTTGGCACGACGTGGGACTCACATAAGCGGCAATGGAACTTGCTTTCGTGCCTAACCATTAAAGCAATACTTACTCTCTCTTAGTCTTCTGCCCCCGAAACCACCTTAAAGCGATTACTTCGGGGGCATCTGTGCTCATGCACTCCTCTTCTGATCTCTGCGCTTGCTGGATTGGATCTCAAACCTTCTGCTGCTAGAAGCGTTATATATGCTCTCTACGCATCTGCCCTCGCGGAACACTTGCTCCTGATCTATTCACTGGCAGTGTTGGACCCTGATCTTCTCTCCATTTGCGCGGTAGTTCTAACGTCTCCATAATCTCCTGAAACGTCTCCATACGTCCCTTAGCTCCTTCTCGTTTTCTGAGCCATTTAGCTGCAACTCTCGATACAAATGGCTCGAGTAGTCCCCGAATCTACCGTACACCGACGAAGAGCTACCGGATCACGCTGAGATCTGGTGGATCTGCCTTACACCGATGGAGAGTTCCTCAGAGGTGGAAAATCCCCGAGAACGATTAACACTTTTCATTCAGCAACTCCCTTGATCTTTACTCCGATTTTCGCTGCAGAGTCAACATAATTTGCGTAATGGTTAGCTGAACCATGAACAGTCAAAAACTACAGGTTCCGTTGTCTCTTCGAAGATTGCTCATTTTGGACTATGAGGAGACACCGTTTGTCCGAATCTGTGCAGATACTTCCTGTAGCATCCATGACATGCCAGGAACTACGTCAGGTGGATGTTAACCTCACCATGTTTTCTTCTCAACCAGAACAACAGAACAGGTATCAGTCTTTGTGTAAAACTGTCGTTCTGCGTCGTGGTCCACTCCTCCTTCCACTTCGCCATCGACACCGCCCGCACGATCTTCCGGAAATCCTTTGATTTCCTTCCGCTTTTTGCACTGGTTGTCCATTCACGACTCACTTAGTCATGAGACGATACGTCCTGTTGAACTTTATTTAAGGGTCTGCTTAATTTCCCGCGTTGAAACCCTAGCTAGACCACCATTCCTTAGTATTGATAAGGAAACATTAGCCAGAAGACATGATTCCAGCTACCACGTTGATAGTCTTCACCGCATTCTCACAGACATAGCCGACGTGGTTGTTGAAACACAGCCGGTCATCGATTAGGTACCCTTCAACACACAGGCTCGAGGCTATGGCATGTTCTCCAACGGTGAATTCAGTACGCTTAACCGCTTTACAGTTTTGTGGCAGATTATCTGTAGCTATGCTTCATGCTTCCAGTCTTCAATCGTGTAGATCACTTTGGTCGCCAACGCGTCTACCTCTTCCAGCGTCTTACATGACACTGTCAAGACGTCCACAAAGCCAACGATCTCTATTCCAATCAGCAGCTTCATCGTCAACACGCCGTTGTAACCTTTCCAGAGCGTTAGCTCAGACATGAAACCTTGTGGAACTCTCACTGCGATCCTTAACGACCTCTGCCCCATTCCTGTATCATACACTTGATTCTGGAAGAAGCTACTTTAGAATCCTGCAGAGATAATCAGGAACCTTCATTCTGTGCAGCCCTTCGGCGATGATTTCCCAGCTGGCACTATTGAAGACATTCTTGACGTCAACCGTTAGCAGTCTTCTTCGCACTTTTGAAGACATTTCGAATGGCATCCATCGTTGACTTTCTTTCGGAAACCCGAACTGGTTCGATAACTAGCCATGCGCCTTTTCCGAAAGCTTACCGAGTGTATCGCACAGGCATATGGTCCAATACAATGCTGGGTTCCCAGCGGCTTTCCTGGCTGCGGTAGCAGCACTAGTTTTTGAATCTTCCACCTGTCTGGAAAGTATCATTTCTCCAGACATCTCTACAATACGTTCCTTAACTTGTAAGATAATGCATGTCACGCAGCTTTCAGTGCAACGTTGGAAATTCCATCTGGACCCGGAGCTCTAACAAAGCTTCAATACTTTCGCCACGGCCGCGAGTTCCTCGTTGGTGACACGCATAGCTTCGGTGTTAGCTTGATTTGGGTGCTACGTCGTTGGATCGTGTTTCCTAAAAATGCCTTACACGATGACCTTCAGTTTGTCTGGGCATCTTTCAGCTTGCATCGTTAGAACATTGATCTTCGCCATGACTTCTAATAAACGTTGCTCCAATGACTGACAACGGCATCTCGACATAGCTCCTGTAAACAGTTAGATTTGCTCCGCTTTAATTCGTATTTTAATGCTGCGCTGGCCGCACAGTAACACCATAGACTAACCCTAAGACCAGTAGGTCCCATACAAAAACGATTTTTTTCTTGGCTCAGTCAGTACTAGAACATCGGTCCCAAGCTCGGTCCCAAGCCTGATAATGCGCCCCTAATAATGTACTCACACGAACACACTCTCAAATATTCTGTCAAAATAACACAGCAAATCAAAGCAAAGGCGCAAATATGTATAGCAAGGTGCTGGCTTCAAGGTGTAATTCGGACCAAGGGGTTCTACAACAGTGAACCAATTTAAAATCGCTAGTTGCATATTGATTGTTGGTAACACCACTCTACGCTCCTGTCTATCCGCCTCTGTTCTTACTCTCTAAACGCGTCATCTGGCTTGGAGGCAACTAGCACTAAGCTAGCTGAGTGTCTCGCTGAGTGTTCACCTATGCTGAACGCTGTATCACATTCAGTCGTCAACATTGCTGTCAACTCGTCCGCATTCAAAAGGGTGCTATCTGCATGGATTGCCGCACCTAAATGGTCCTTACCGAAATCTTTCGTCTTCCATTTCGGGTTGCTGGTTTTCATCTTCCGTGTTGACCTCAGGTTCCGCTTACCAGTGCTGTATCGACTGGCCTGATGTTTACTATAAGTATACCTTTTGAACACTCTCCAGAAAATGACGTCGATAATGGATTCACGACCGTTTCTGCGGAAAGCGCTGACTTCGTCCGCCAGCCAGCCCAACTTCAAGCTTTGCCAGAGTTTCCAGTAGTCTGGACCCTCTTGTGTTGGTACATCTGCTTCCCCACTCATCTGTCCAAGAATTGAAGTCTTCTCCGATGACTACTACAATCAGCTCTATGTTAACTCCATACAGAATTTGGTGTCAAAATTACCTCGGTGGATTAATAAGGCGAGCTTTCAATGACGAGAAATTTGCGATAAAAGCCAATGTTTACGTTTGTCAGTTAGGCCCTAATAAAAAATTATTGTCGATTTATTTGAATTATATCAATTATTACATACCTGCGGCCGCCTGTACGCCGGGAATTTGTAGCCTCCCGTCGCATTGTTGTTACCGCTCTTCTCTTTGCAAAGCACGCACCTGGATTTCTTGGAGCAATCTCTAGCACTATGAACCTCCTCACCGCATTTCCTGCACAAATAAGATCTGTCAAGGATCTTGCAGTTCTTTGCCTCGTCCGAAGCCATATACTTGAAGATCTCAATTTTGCTGACTTAAGGGGTGGCTTACAGCGAGCACATCAACCACTCAACATTGACTTTACCGGTTTCCATCAACTTGTTGGCTGCAGCTATGGGCAGACTTATTACCGCTGTCTGCGTGCCAGCGTGCCAGATTTTTAACATCGCCCTGTGTCTGAAGCGCCTCCCTCAGCTCATCTTCCGTTATGATTTCGTCCGGATCCTTGCACTCGATAACTGTCTCCTGGGCTAAGGCTCTAACGTTCGCCTCCACGCCTAGAGAACTTTCAATGAGCGTTCTTGAAGGCTAAGTTCTTGACCGCCGGATCGTTCTTTAGCTCGAAGAGCATGTCGTCTTTCTGTGTATGCCTATTTTTGACAACGTGCCCTATTAACAGCTTCAACTCCAGATGAGCTCTCGCTTTTTGTAGAAGCTCGCCATACGCCGTTTTACCCTGCACTTCGACCACTTGAGCGTCCCCTCCCCCTCCCCCCAATTCTCTCCCGACGTTGCCTGAATTCCACCTTCTTCTACACTTCTCTCTTTTTCTGTTTTTCTCTATATTCTTCTTGTCTTTTAGTTCTTCTTCGCGGCCTTATTATGGACGTTCCACAATCCACTGAATTCCGCTATCTTCTCGTCACCTTTGAATGTCTTTGTTGTTTTACACTTCCGCTTCCCCCGTTTCTCGATTCCTCTTACTGTGTTCATACTGAAGGGTCTAGATCTAGAATCAACGTGCGGATTCCACACTATTCAGCATCTCCTGTACTCCGACCGTTTTCCTGTCCATGGCCTCATTCAGTGCCATCTTGGCCATTTCAACTCTCTGCCTCAACGCCTCCTGTTCCCGTTCAGCATCTATCGCGACTGATCTGATAGCCTTAACCAGCCCTTGACGTGTTTGTAAACGCTATGCCTACTATCGACGACGAGATCAAACTCCAAGAAGGCCATAAAGAACTCGAAGAAGATCTGGAATCCAGCAGCGAAATCCAGCAGCAACACTCCCCAAGATGCTAGACTCCCCAAGCAGCAACTTTTCTTGGGGATTGTCGCTGCTGGATTCCAGATCTTCTTCGAGTTATTTATGGCCTTCTTGGAGCTTGATACTGTTGCTGCTCGTTGAGGTCACCCGGCTCGACACTGGTGATCTCGGCAGTATGTGTGTGAGTTAAAAAATCTTCTAAATACTGGCCTTTAGTTATGTTTTGTTCATGCTCATACCAGTGTGTAACAAATTTGGCGCTGTGTGGTATTCATTTGTGTGCTTACCCACTAAAAACCACTCTCCTTAATTCCCTTTCACCTGCCTCCAGCAGCACCTTACGGTAATATTTCGAAGGTGCGCACCACTTCATCTTATGCGTAGCTAGTTACTTCCTTTCTATGCCTTTTTATGACCTATCTTGTAGTCAGTAGACTTCTAGCTATATCAGTTCTCCCGAAACCAACGAAGGAAGATCCTCCGTAACCGGTACAATCCTGCACACTTAGAAATTGTGAATTTTACACGAGACGTGATTCATGTTTGTAAAAAGTTGGGGAATGTTTCGTATAAAGTTTCGTATAAAGTTATGTCTCCTGAAACTGATACATACACAATTCGACGAAAGATTTGTTTGATTGAATTTATTTTCACATCTCTTTCAACTCATTCTTATG
The DNA here is from genome assembly GCA_034211315.2 of Aedes japonicus. Classification (NCBI taxonomy): domain Eukaryota; kingdom Metazoa; phylum Arthropoda; class Insecta; order Diptera; family Culicidae; genus Aedes; species Aedes japonicus. The sequence continues at coordinate 10,234 of JASCZW010003162.1, read as the reverse complement.
TGCTAAAGGACGCTTGCATGTGTTGGTCCCAGGGGACAGACATTTAAATGACATTTTGGTAGTGATGGATAGGTGCCGAGGTCAGTCCTGCGACTCTGGTAGAAGAGTAACTTAAAGTTCACAGGCGCCCCGACGACCATTTGCCGGTGCTACTTCGCATTCTACTCGATTTAGTCTCCGGCGGTGGACTTTTTTTTATTATTAAGGAGTGTATCGAAAATAAGCTATCCACAAACTTTCTTTCAAATTATGTTGAAAACCGATATTTTATTCATACAAAAAATTGATCCTTTATTGTATGAGGTTAAACTTGAACATAATGAAGACCGGATGAAATTTAAGTTATTCCTTCACGAATTTTCGAACTTTGGATCGAATGCTCTTCATCAACTCCGGACAAGTGTTGCATCGCATGTTTTGGACGCTTGAGCCCAAATTTTTTTGAACTCCTGCATGTTCCCAGCTGCCTTACTCGTCTTCTTGAAGACCCTCTTCACGATTGCCCAGTAACGTTCGATGGGTCGAAGCTGAGGGCAATTTTGTGGATTGATATTTTTCTCAACGAAATCTATACCCTTTTCCGCAAGCCAATTGAGAGTGGTTTTGGCATAGTGAGCCGACGCTAAATCCGGCCAAAACAGTGGAGGTGTAATATGCTTCTTATATAAAGGCAACAATCTCTTCTGGAGACACTCAGATCGATAGATTTCCGCATTTATAGTTCCGGTCGTGTAAAAATGGTTGACTTCAAACCACAGGAACATATTGCTATACCTTTCGACCGAATTTCTCCACTTGAATCGACCTGTCCGCATCGCTCACATCCTCCCCAACGACGGCAGTAAAGTATTGTGTACCTGAAAGGGTTTTTGAGTTCTCCTTTACATAGGTCTCATCGGCCATCCAAACGCATGCATCCGGACGCTGCAAAAGACGCGAATACAATTTCCGGGCCCTTGTTACTACTCGCTTCTTCTGCTCTGCACTTTGTTTCGAGATTTTCTGCTTCTTGTAGGTCTTCAGGTGGTTTCGCATCTTTATACGCTGGATCATTCCGACACTCGTTCCTGCTTTTTTGGCCAAATCACTTATTGACATTGATTTGTTCTTCATGATTAGAGATACCACTTTCTGCTCCAGTTTCGGGTTGGAAGAACCGGGTTTTCTGCCTTTTCCTGGTAGCTCATCCAAAGAATGGTGTTCCCCAAACTTATTAATGATGGTTTTAACACTCGTATGATGAATTCCAAACCGCTTCGCCAATTTTCGCATAGTAATACCCTTCTCACTTAGCCATGTGTCCAGAACCTTAATTTTCACTTCCTTTTCAATACGCGACATTTTGAAAACGCAGAATTTGAACCGCACAAACAAGTAAACAAAAGAAAGCTGACAGTCAAACGCACAGCATGCAGTGTTCAGAGCATAAAAAACCATCACAAATACATGCGTACAACGCAAATGTATGTGGATAGCTTATATTCGATACACTCCTTATTCCTTGTCGGGTATTTTCATCACTGCGACCATTTTTTTAGATCTATTGTGATATATCCCCTGTTTTTTTGCTCTGTTCAGGTGACGTACCACTATTGTTAGGAGTGGCCGTCAACGCTTGACTTACCCAACTAACATTTTTAGTTGCCTAAGCCGAAGTTAGGAACTTATAAGCTGTTTAATAATTGTATAAAAGCAAGTGAAGCTGAATAAGCTATAAGCAGAATTAAAAAATCGATGCAGTACTTATGCTTAATGTAACACAGCTTTAACACAACATTTAGCTATAGGTTGCATACTTTGAAAAGAAAGCTCTTTTGCGAACAATGTTTGTCTGCATTTACACAGCTTGTTTATGTAGCTAAGAAATTAGTCGGTTAAGCTTTTGAATTATCATTCTGGGTTCTCTTACACAGTTTTATTTGTTGGCTTTATAATAGCTTTTCAAAAGCCTTTATATTAGAAATACCTTAGCCGCTATACAGCTTAGTGATTATAGCTGTATAAAATGTTGTATTGAGCATTGAGCGAACATATCGAAAAGATTTCATTCCAATATAGTATGGAAATTTGCCAGAAGACATTTTTGCAAATTTTATACGATTCCCTTATGAAAAGAAATCATATGACGATCGTATGAATATTTTCCTCACATGAGAAAAAAAGTTGCAATCGGGATGCGAACCATGATCCTCGGCATCCAGAGCCGAGCCTCAATCCCACGAGACTATACACGCTTGATAAGTGATGTCAATTGAAAACGTAGAAGAGGCATGCTTTTATCGACCAATGCAACAATAATCTTTTAATACGATCTCTTATGGATTTGTGGTTAATAGTTCTGATCGTAGGGATAATTTCCTGAGTGTAGTTGCGGCACAGAGTATGGAGCATATATGCAGTTATTTATATGGAGTTCTTGAGCTTGAGCTCTTGAGTTGAGTCTTAGCTGTCAAACTAAATAAAAGGAACAACGTCCATTTTATCGAGAAGGACATTTAGATTTCAAAATATTTTGAAAGATGTTTAAACAAATTAAGAAAAGCGGTACTTACTATTGAACACAAAATCTGAGAAAGTATGAAGCTTATTTGAGGAATTCATATTCGGAGATTCGCGCAATTGACAGTGCTGTCGAAAATTGTTTTCAAATAAACAATGTAAATTCCACTGAGCAGAAGATCAGGTGTTCAATTCCCGGTCTTAGTGGATTTTTGTAATCATCGGGAATTCATTAATATAGCAATGATATATATAGCAATCTATAACAACAGTTATAAATGAAATTGATATTAATGTAGTTTAAAAAAATTATAACAAATGAATCCAAGCGCGGCACAGCTAACAACGTAAATTGGATGGTGATCATGTTTAGATTATAAGAATCTCGGTAACACTGATTTTCAAAACAGTACAAACCTGTTCGTAAAGAGCTTCAGCAATTATTGTTGTTCAACATTATTAGAACTAAAATATGTTTTGAACACTTTGAATACGGGTACTGGAATTCCTCACAGCTTATATGGATCTGAGGATACAGTCACCGTTCTTAAGGTGAAGGTGCAGAGTTCAAATCTTGTAAGTACACGGGTAAGTGATATATAAATATATACTTTATACATTATATATATATACATTTACATACATATACATTTTATACATTATAATACAAAGTTCATATAGCTAAATGTTAATTACGCATTACAACGATAAAACAACACCTTTGCCGTAATACCGTCCACGAGTATTGTAAACAGTGTTTGACATACATATTTTTTCGATTGCTGTATAGTGACTATGTTTAAGCGTTTATGTCAACGTGTTAAGACTACCAATAAAAGCTGTTTGCCACAGTTCTAAAAATAGAAATAACGATGAACAAATAAATATAGCTGAATATGCGTTTCAAAAAGAACAGTTACGTAATAAGTTGTATAATTTTTGGATAAGAGCTTCCTCGGCTATAAACCGATTACATATTCTGCTTGATTTTTTTTCATTTTCATGAAGCTGGGTAGATTCGCCAGATTTGCTTGTGAAAATATTGGCTGAAGCGCTTGTGCAACCACTACTTAACCATTACTCAGTTTAAAGTTGTATACGTATTGCCTATGAAGCGTTTATCTAATTAAAAATGTTACTTGGGTAGAGCATTATCCCAGCACGGCATTACACTTCGAATGAACTGCACTACTGTACTGGGATTTGTTCTCCAAATATCACGGGGTTCTATTAGCCCTTTGTCGAAGAACTGATTTCGTTTAATGAAAATTGCTGGACAGTGGCATAATAAATGTCCCGAGTCTTCGTTTTCCATACCAAAAAAGCGACATGAATCATCTTGAAGTTTTCCAATCACCTTCAAGTGATAGCGGCTCGGACAATGGTCTGTTAAAAAACCTTTTTTTTTTCTTCTTTAGAAAGATCAAGTATTTTGCGAATCATATAAATATTTGGAGTAATGAACCGCTTTGATTGCCTAGCTGTGAAAGTGTTGTTCCAGTTTTCATTCACTTTCGAAGATTCCCAGGCTTTTAGCTCCATTCTAAGAGAAGAAACAGATAAACTACAAAAGGGCTCAGGTCCTTCGAAGAGACGATCCGAGTCTTGCTAGTGTATCGGCTTGTTCATTTACACCAATTCCGCAGTGACCAGGAACCCAGTAGAGATTGACTTGATTACGACAAGACAATTTTTGAAGTGATCCAAAAAAGATCTTCCCCGATGGTGAAGCTTATTGCTTTGATTTCGATCAGTCAGGTGCCAAGGTTGGTCCTGCCATTCCGGTTGGAGGATAACTTCCAGTTTGCAGGCGCCCAACGACCTATCATCTATACTACGTTACGCTTGGACTACTCCGTCTAGACTACTCTTCACTAAACCGTTAGTAACTTACTTTAACTGGTCGCAATTTAGCAACCGTGAGCCATTTAACCCTTCATCTTTCCTTGCTCTGCACGGATAGTTTCCCGGCTAAGGAAGTTCTCTCGAATGTCTCTTCATTAAACCGACCATATTCGACACGCCAGGCCACGGCTGAATAGTAGAAATCACCCTGTCTCACCCTGTCATAATGCTTCGACCGAGACTATATATCTAGACAAAATAGTCAAATGGTTGAAAGTAACATTTGTAAACAATTACCTCTAGCGTATTTTTCTGGGATCTGCTTGCTCCCTTAACCAAAATAGCACCAGAAACAGATAGAGGGAGTTATTACCTTCCCATCGGTAGTCGATATAGGTGGTAGCAACCTGGAATTTCCAGGAAATTTACGTTTTAAGTGATTGTTTACAATTGTTCCTTTCGACCTTTTAACGATTCTGCCTAGATATGAAACCTCACCCAAATTGTCTTGTCGCACAGAAAAAAAAGCGTTTCCGAAAATGAAAACGAACCGTGAACTAGTTCACGTTTTCAGGATGTTTCCCTTTAAACGCTATTTAGTTCATGATAACGTGATTCAGTTAACGGTGTATTTTTGCTTGTTCTCAAATTCATGACTACGGATCTCCCGGATAAAAATAACCATACAATTACAATACATTAATATAAAATAACATTAAAATCTATTCCCGACCATGAATCTTATTGTTCATGAATCAGATAAAGGAAAAATGCATATTGTCATTACAATAGATCTACAATTCATTCCATATGCTTGGATTTTCAACAATTGTGAAACAATACAATTAGTAGTTATTGGTTCAAATTTGTTCGGAAAATATTGATTTTTTCTATAGTTAAGATACATAACAACCCCCCTTTTCTATTGTCGATGTCTCAGTTTACATTAGATTCTATTGTGGTAACAATAACTCCTATTGTCACCTTAAAGTTGTGAACAATAAGATTAATTGTACATACTATAGATTCTATGGTATGGTTACAATACATTCAATTGTAAATCTATGAGATTTTTTTATTCGGGCTGAGCACTGATTTTCTTAGGTTCGATTGCTTGCTTGTTGTTCTCTCCATTTCCGCGAAGAAATGACATAATCTTCACCACCGCTGTGTTCCCGCGTTCCATGTGCTTTCTTCACTAGGATGTGTCTGTGTGTGCGTGGATTATATAGTAAACCATTCAGGATACTTTATTAACAACTACCTTACCGCTGCTGCGATTGTCTAACCACTGTTTCAAATCTTCGTCACTTTCCCCTACGAAACGCTTGACACGCCATGTTTTTCATCAACCGAAATCTGTAACGAAAGCATTCTGACACAGAAATCAGCAGCTTCCTCGCACTTTCTGTGTTTCAAATGTTCCACTCACGGATCCATTAGGTTTTCTCCGATGAACTTTTTAAATTTAATAATATAATCGTAAAATACGAACCTATTTTCATCTAAATTAAAGTTAACAAAAGCAAAAGAAAATAAAAGGAACTCGTAGCCAGAGCCTACCTCGATCATCCACTATCAACACATGAAACCCTTTTTACACTACTGTTTATTTTTTTATCGGTTTACTATTCACAGAATTTGTGGGAAATCGTCGTTAGTAGAGTTGCTCCATTGAGAAAATCTCAGCACCGCTGCACTAGCACTAACCGTTATTAAACTGGCTCGTAAATGCGGGTATTTCTTTTAATTAAGTGCTTGTATGCAGAATAATAAACATGGCAACATAATGAGTTTGCTGTTATGATTTTGTAATATATTTGTTTGGACTAGTTTGGACCATTTTGGGTGATTCATGGCACATGCAGTCGATCGAACTCACAACGGACTAAGGCGCAAACAACGCGGGGCCGTTTACCTATGGAGCAGCACTAAATTGCTCCCCGCTGGCTACAACCTAATGATAATACCTCTTTGCACTACCAGGCACGCCAATACCAGACGTATCTCATAGACATTGGGGCAGAGAGTGGACATAAAAATAATCTCGACGAAATGTTAAAAATTGACCCAGCAGGAGGCCAATCTCGGAGATCTTGATTGTTCTTGTGCGCGCACCACCGTCTCCACCACTACCGTTGAAAGTATTCCCTTTACGAGCCTGTAACCTATCTGGCACAACGAACGCCATCAGCCAGGGTGGAATTTATCAACGTATGGTGATTGCTTTTCTATGATAATGAAACGAACCCGAACAGAGCAATTAAACCGGAAATATCGCGAATAAATAATAATTAGTGTAAAAATAGCTTCCCATTAACTTTAATCTCTCGGTTGATTTGGCATCGGAAATGTTTATGAACGGTTTAGCATGTTTCTTAGCTGCCCTCTGTGGAGGATCGACATCTGTTTAAAAATGTGAACAAATCGGCTAACCTGTGCTACACCCACGCGATCCATCCCTGAAGACACCAGGCAAGCCCAAGCTTAGTCCAGCCGAACCTCCTGGCTACCTTAAGCACCTGATCATAGGTGTATCAATATAATCTACACTTTATAGAAGCCACTTAATTCATGATTTATAGCTTAATAAAAGCGACTATGCGACTATCGCCGTCATTTGCGGTACGGTGATAGGATACGGATACCGTTGGCAATTATGAATTCGATTTGCAACAGCTCCCGGTCGTTTGACCAGCAGCGCCAGCGCAGAAAAAAGCCTCAAATGCTCGCCCGAAGGCACGCGCATCACCTCGGATTTTAATGGGCCATTCTCTGGCTACCCGACGGACTCTCCTGTGGTCATCCACCGTCACTAGTTGCGATGGTCTCGCTCGCGGAGGATGTTGGTAGCAGTCATTGTAGGCATTGCGTCGTTGGCTTGAATTGCAATAAGCGGGAACTATCATTACCCACGATTATGGTTCCCCCTTAGAGCGACTTGTAAAAGAAAAAGGGATATTTACAACTTGGCATCCTACGGCAAATGTAAAGTTTGAAGCGTAGTTTGTAATACCTATGCAATATTTAAGTGGGATATAATGATCAGCAATCGTGCTCGTGGAGAAGTCCTGTTGTTTATGTATTTCTAAAAGTTTTCTCGGGCTTATTGTTAAAAAAACGCTCGCTCGATCGTTTGGGTGGTAGTTTTCATTGATCGATTTGATTTTTTTTAGAAAACAAATAGAATGGCAGTTTCTACCGCTGATAACGGACTGACTTACATATTTTTAACTAACAATTTCCGGATAACAACTAGCAAAAAATCTCGACAAATATTTAAACTTTACACAGTTTCATAAAAACATTGTGTTACAATACCATTTAGACTTGAGCTCTAGAAGAAGAAACGCTCCTTACTGATCATTGGTTTCCCCACCATTAAGATGTAAATAACATTTTGATGCGTGTGCACAAATTGTAATCTGTAGGTCTACTAGGAATTGCAATGGCTCAGTATGAAAATAATCCAACGGTGTCTGTAAGTATCGATTACTTATTCATGACGGCGAGTAGGGCGGCGAATATGGGATAATTTGGACACTCTATGACATCTTAGCGCTTCCAATATCACAAACATGTAACTATACGATGAAATACATTTTCTTTTCTTTTTTGTAACAGGGTTATTCTCTAAAATGTATTCGCAAGAATATGATTTAGTATGAGCCTGAGCCGACTTGGTGGTTGACATTCATACCTCTTACATCATGCTCACGAGTTCAAATCTCCACCTGGACAAGTTACAAAAAATACTCAAGTGCAGGGTTACTGTTTCTCTAAACGGCTAAATTTTCAGAGAAGTGCGGAAATGTTTCAGAAATGGAGTCGGAGGAGCAAAGGATTCACAACGAAAAACTAACCTTGACCAAAAACTTTGTACAAAGATCAAAAACCGGAACTACGTACATTCAAAACCCAAAGGCATAAAATCGTAACAATCAGCAGCATTTGGCAGCAAAATCATGAGCACCAGACTTTATTCAAAAATGCTGACGAAAAACCTCTGTTGCGTAATGGATAATTAAATTTGCAGAAAAAGCGGCTTTTCATCAGATAGCAGTTCATCAGTTCAACACTGCAAGAAACAAATTCGATGTCCCAGAGCACCAACGGAAGCAAATTTTCTTGAAATTTGCCAAGAAATTCATGGTTTGGCAAGCAATTTGTACGTGCGGGACGCGAAGTGCTCCATTCGTGACGGCTTTAACCATGAATGGCCAAGGGTATGTTATGCCTACAATAACGTTTCCTTTCGTTGCCGAGGTCGCATAGGAGTCCACCCATTTTTTGACCTGTGGCGTCATGCCACTACTCAAAATAAGGGCTAGAATGGATTAAGGAAACTAAGGTTCCTGTGTAGAGATCGTGGTCACCCTATGATTAGAGATGTGAATCGGACATGCTCATACATGATCGGAAAAGTCGTAGGAGCATTAACAGCCATCCGAGTCACCAAGGCACCAGCCCTCACAGCACCACATCAGTCGACACCGTCACTCGTCCTCTTTCTAGGAATGGGCATTTTAGAAAATAAAATCGATGCAGGCACATCGATTTCTTGAAGTACAAAAAATCGATCCATGAAAACATCGAAAGTAAACAGTCGATTCATAATAAATCGATTTTTCCAATTCATATTTGCCATTAAGAAACATTTGGTTGGAAATAGAATATTCTTCTCTATGTTATTATTAGGCTTATCGTCAAAAAAATATCTCTGACAAAGAATAAATCAAAAACAAGTTTTTGAAACAAAAAACATATTATAATCACGGCTTATGAACGTTTATCAAGATAATCAAGAAAATTAAATTAAAACTTGTTATACTCGAGTGACACCAATTTTCAGAACCCTGTCACCATTCTATTTTTTAGACTACCATCAAACTGACTGAATGCCCTGTTAAAGCAAGAACGAAAGAATCAACAAACTAACATAAGAAAAGAAAGTTAACCAAAAAGTAAATATGAGACAATTTTGAAGATTACATCCACTGATAGATATTAGACCTGTGCGCCGCCGCGCCATGCCACGCCGCCGCCGCCGACGATTTTATAGCGCCGCCGCCGCCGCTATTTTCGACCGGCGCGCCGCTGCATTTTTCTGCCCGCGCCGCCGGGCGAATTTGAGTCACGCCGTTAAAAATTGTCACCGTATATGCTTTAAGTTAAGTTTAGTTAAGTTCATTAGCCCTTCAGAAACCTGCTTTTATTACTGATGACAAATTATAACCAACAAACAATATGCAACTAGCTATTTGAAATTGGTTCACTGTTGTAGAACCCCTTGGTCCGAATTACACCTTGAAGTCAGCACATATTGCTATACATATTTGCGCCTTTGTTTTGATTTACTGTGTTATTTTGACAGAACATTTGAGAGTGTGTTCATGTGAGTTCATTATTAGGGGCGCATTATTAAGCTTGGGACCGATGTTCTAGTACTGACTGAGCCAAGAAAAAAATCGTTTTTGTATAGGACCTACTGGTCTTAGAGTTAGTCTATATTATAACATCTCGATGAGATGTGCCATCCAAAGGGTTTGCGTGTGAAACACTGATCAGCTTTGTCGTTTCGTTCTAGAAACTTCAGTGTAAATTTTCGTGTTTCGTCTTTTGGTAATTTCGCGAGTGAACTTGACTTTAATAATAATGAAATGTCCGCCTTAAATGTCGAGAATATTTCCATCGCAAGTGTACATATTGATACCACAAATAATCGTAATTGAACCAGCGATGTGTGGAAAAAAATTGGTGCCCTAAAACATGTCAAAAATGGTTTTACTCATCATCTGCTTCCTGACAAAGTGTTTTGTAATGTATGCATAATCGAAGCAAAACAAAAACTCAAAACCCCTCAGGAACCTTGTCCAAACATTTTGTTCTG
>JASCZW010003161.1:0-33130 GCA_034211315.2 Aedes japonicus | reverse complement strand
AAATTTCAGCTTGATCGAAAAAACTGTCTTTCAGCGCACACGGTTTTAATATTCCATACTATTTTTCATGAGGAATCATCGCTTGTTTACAAAGAAAATTTGGCGATGTGACCCATTGTCTTCTAAAAATAAATCTAACCAATAAAAAGTTTCCAAGGAAACTTTTTTTTCGAAGACTGCAATGTGATCCGAAGATTTTGGAAAAAAGTTTTTTAACTTAAACTGCTATTCAAACGAACAGCTCATTGGACTGCTGTTTCCAGCATCACAATTCCTAAATGATGAGTGAACGGCCCACAAAACGTTTTTGCATTCACAGACAGCAACTTTCTGGAGGTGGCAATCCTGCTACACGCTATTTCTAAACAATCCAAATTTGAGTACGATTGCCACAAATTCCTCGAAAGTATGGCTACTCAAAAGTGAGTAAAGATAGTTCGTAGTGGCAAGATGACAAACAAGACAACATTGGCTTGAATCCGATCGATGTTTACTAATTGTCAACGTGTTACTCCTAATCATCTTTACTCACTTTTGAGTAGCCATACTTCCGACGAATTTGAGTCAATCGTACTCAAATTTGGGTTGTTTGGAAATAGCGCGTAGAAAAAACAATCCACTGCAGGGTTGCCGCATGCACAGATTTATCTAGAATAACACAGATTTTTTTATTGTTGTTCATACTGATAGCTGTATGTGAAGATTCCAGATTTCCGGGATAAACCATGATTTTAAGATTTTTGACAATTGATTGTCCATTAAAAAACCTCAAATTAATGGTATGTGTACATTTCAAGACCCAACTTTCTTGCCAATTCTACAACGAATTTTCAATAAGCTAACATATTGCTAACATCAAGAAAACCAACGTAGAAGTTTTGGAAATTAGTTTCAATTTCTTTTTTTGAACCAAGCCATAATAGTTGAAGCAATCAAGTGGAACCAACAAAGCTAAGCAAGGCTTGGCTTAACATCATTGAAGATTTCCATTTAGTTGAATTCCAAATCGATTTATTCAATAAATTCAATTTTATGTCTTTTAACTTCAGCTAGGAAAAATACGACCACATTAAAGTCATTCGGAAAATTATCACGCTACATCCGCCGGGTGCAGTTATGTCGTGTTGCAAAATAATATGTCGCATTCGTCTAGTCTGATTCTACATGCAATCACTTGTCATGTTGCTTACGCCAAAATGAATCGGCTGGATAGGTCGGTACGGAGCCTATAGAAAAGCACATAAGTCAAACTGACAAAGCGACGAATGCGACAGAAGTTCGATATGGATTAGTTTGTGACTTAAGCCAATTTAGTTAAATAATATGTAGCAGCAATTATTCATATCATGTTGCGCATATTTATATTGAGAAGTAACCAAACTATAATTCCGTGAAAAAACATCATTTTGGCTTACATTGTTACTTACGAGCTATTGAAAATTTGCTCTAGAATTCTACTTTAATAGTGCTGTTTTAGGCCCGTGAAGCAAAAGAAAAAAATTGACACTACTACCAACAATCAATAGGAAATTGGCCAACTGTTGTTGATCTCCTTTGTCACAAATGTGCACCTGGCACCTTGCACCTCGTGGTACATTCTTCCACTTTTCTGTACAAGAATATTTGCTTTTGTTTTGATTCCCTTTGTTAATTTGACAGACTATATGAAAAGGTTCTTCGATGTGAGTTAAATTTTTAGAGGTGATTCATTAGGCTTGAAATCGAGCTTGGAACGTATTTGCTGGAACTTCCTTAACTAAAAAAACTATATCCATTTTGTTCTTGACTATTCAGCTCCATCTAACACTACAGTGACAGCTGACAGTCTGAAAGTCAGTTTGTGTGTGTACCAACAATCAATATGCAACTAGCGCTTTGGTTTTGGTTCACTGTTGTAGAAACCCTTGGTCCAAAGTACACCTTGAAGCCAGCACCTTTGATTTGCTGTGTTATTTTGACAGAATATTTAAGAGGGTGTTCGTGTGAGTTCATTACTAGGGGCGCATTATTAAGCTTGGGACCGAGCTTGGGACCGATGTGCTAGTACTGACTGAGCCAAGAAAAAAAAACGTATTTGTTCGGGAGCTACTGGTCTTGAAGTTAGTCTATGTGTGTACCCCATAATGATATCTGCATACATTTTTTGAGATAATCTTTTAAATTTCTTTTTATATAATTTCCCAAAGATGCTATGAAAGCTCTCAGACATTCCTTGAAACATTCCTCCTGGACTTTCTATAGTTATTCTTCAGGAGTTCTTAAGCATTCATCAAGGGATTCTTTCAGGAGTTTATTCTGGCATCTCATCGGCAGTATTTCAAAACATTCTTGTGATGAATTTTTTTTTTGAGGAATTCATGAACTTCTTAAAACAGTTTTGTGATTCTAAAAAATCTCCAGAGGACACCTGAAAGAACTACATAAAAACTTTACACACTCGTTCAGATCTACTCTAAATAGAGTAACTTTCACTCAGTTTCGTATATCCATGCTTTATGTCAAACACTGAGTAACTTGATAAAAGGAAACTGAGTAAATACTACTCTGATTGTAAAAGCACTGTACTTATAAAAATAGAGTAATTTTAATGAAGCTGTCAAAAGCAAAAACGTGGTTCTTTTTAAGGTTCAGTCGATCACATATTTTCAAGATTGGATGACTGTAAGCTGTAACCAACAAAATTTTTAAATCGAAGTGCCGAATTCATTCCATGAATTACAATCTATCCACACAATTATAAATTTAAAGTTTTTCGACACTTTCGTTTCAACTAAACAGTTGTTGGTAACAATCACCGATCTCATTTAAATACAATAAAAAGTATTATATTTATTAATTAGATACTGATTTATGTTTACTCAAATTTTGATAAGTGACCTTGTTAATCATAAATAATTGGGGTAGTTCCACATTTAACGAAACTGAGTCGTTCTACTCAGTTTTGAGTAATTAAATACGAGCGTGTAAGACAATTTGACATGGAGTTTTTATAAGGGCCAATGTCGCAAACGTAAACAATGGCTTTTCCGCAAATTTCTAAAGAATGCTAACTTTATCATAGCAAATTACCACGATGATTGGACAACAGTGGAGTTCCCCTTTACATTTGAAGCCATAGTTTACTTGAGCGAGGTTGCATTTTTACGAATGGTTTTAATCGAGATGTTATCAGAAAACCCTGGTGGACTGTAGAGTTAAGAAACTTGCGTAATTTGCGTTAAGGAAAGTGCGTAAACGGTTCTTCGTTACGAAATCTGCCGAAAATAGGAATCTACTTTAATTTGTGGAATCTTCCTATACTGAGCTTCTCAAGTCCAGCCACCGAAGTTACCTGGATAACCTGCAATCGAACTTAAAAAATAACCCATCGATGTTTTGGAAGTATGTAAGGGCTCAAAAGTCGAGTAGTCAGATCCCGAACACGGTCAGTTATAGAGGTACAACGGCCACTACATCTGGGGAGGCAGCGCACCTTTTTGCAACATTGCCACTAGAAGTCTGGCAGTTAAGTCCCGGTAAGGTAATAGACTTTATTAGACAAGTCGTACCTACCTGGGACAAAATGCAGACTCAGACATTGCCCATGACATCTCAATTTTGTGGGGAAACTGATCTGCTAAATCAAATGGGTCATAAAGGGCGATACGGTCAAAATTTGGTCAATATCAACTTGACGTATTTCTTTCAATTTTGCATTTAAAAAACCTGAACACCCCTCATTTTGAAGGTGTGTGTGTGTAGAATGTTGCTCCTATTTTGATTTTGGAGTTCACTCTTCAGTTGTCAAAATGCCGTCCAAGCAAGAAGAGCAGCGTATCAAAATTTTGCTCGCGCATCGCGAAAATCCGAGCTACTCGCACGCAAAGTTGGCAAAATCGCTAAAAGTTGCCAAATCAACCGTTACAAATGTAATTAAAGTGTTTGGGGAACGTTTGTCGACAGCCAGGAAGTCTGGATCGGGGGAAAATCGAAAACCGGAAGCCACTGAGACGACAAAGAGAGTTGCCGGTAGTTTCAAGCGAAACCCTAACCTATCTCTCCGAGATGCCGCAAATAAGCTGGGTGTATCGTCTACAACCGTGCATCGAGCCAAAAAACGAGCCGGACTATCGACTTACAAGAAGGTAGTGACTCCAAATCGCGATGATAAACAAAATACGACGGCCAAAGCGCGATCCCGGAGGCTGTACACGACGATGCTGACGAAGTTTGACTGCGTGGTAATGGACGACGAAACCTACGTCAAAGCCGACTACAAGCAGCTTCCGGGACAGGAGTTTTATACGGCAAAAGGAAGGGAAAGGTAGCAGATATTTTCAAGCACACGAAACTGTCAAAGTTCGCAAAGAAATATCTGGTTTGGCAAGCCATCTGTACCTGTGGCTTGAAAAGCAGCATTTTCATAGCTTCCGGGACTGTCAACCAAGAAATTTACGTGAAAGAGTGTTTGAATAAACGTCTGCTGCCTTTCCTGAAGAAACACGGTTGTTCCGTACTGTTTTGGCCGGATTTGGCATCTTGCCATTACGGTAAAAGGCCATGGAGTGGTACGCCGCCAACAACGTGCAGGTGGTTCCCAAGCGACAAGAACCCTCCCAACACGCCAGAGCTCCGCCCAATTGAGAAATACTGGGCTATTGTCAAGCGGAACCTAAAGAAGACCAAAAACTGCTAAGGACGAGCAGCAGTTCAAGGCAAACTGGCTCTCTGCGGCGAAGAAGGTGGACAAGGTGGCTGTATAAAATCTGATGGTAGGGGTCAAGCGTAAGGCCCGGCAATTCGGATTTGGAAAAGCGGAAGCCTAACTGAATATTTTTCCTAAATTTAATACTAATTGAACTTGAAAAAGAAATTTAATTTGATTTTTTAAATAAACGATTTCACCCATTTACACGCGTTTTCCCTTGACCAAATTTTGACCGTATCACCCTTTACCACAATATTCCTCTAATTGGTCGCAGTGGTTTTTCACGACTCAACAAAAAACAGAAACATTGCCACTACTACACCTAGGAAGCTTCCAGAATGTTCCTACCCATGACATTCACCTTCCATGCTTCCATTCATCCCCCTCCCCACCGTTTTTATCGGTCGGAATGCGTTAGAATTTACTGACGTGCACGGCGTGAAGGCACTGCACGCCCTAAAGGCACTGTTCTGTAGACGCAGTGTTTTGGAATAAGCTGCGCCTATGTGGGCCCCTTACCACAGCACACTAGTTATCCGTATCGAACGCGTACAGAAGCTGTTCATTCGTTTTGCTCCTGGAATGACCCTGTTAACCTGCAAGACTATCCAGCGCGTTGTCAACTGATGGACCTTGAGCTACTTTCGTCAAGACGCTTGAAGCTGCAAAGGTTATTGATTTTTGATATTTTAAAATACAATATCGATTCCTCGGAGTTTCTCTTGTATGTACAATTGCTAATGCAACAGAGAAGCGATATTCCACGATAGTTTTCAACAAGGTTCCGATTCCCTGCTTTATGGATTGGCACAATTGACACAGGCTTCCTAATTCCAGGGAAGTTTCTCTCTCTCTCTTAACGAACGGTTAAATATGCTGCATATTGGAATAGCAAGAGAGCTTGATCAAAACTTAAGAAGAGATGGAGGATTCCATCTACACCAGGGCCTTTCGAAACATCAACGTCGTTCAAGGCTTTCATAGCATCATCCGACGAGAAGCAAAGCGCTGGGAAGTTCTTACTGAATTCCCGTATTTTGTCAAAGCTAGTTGGATACAGAGGTGGCGCATTTGTGCTGTATTTTGATTGGAAGAATCAAACAAACAAGTTCGCAGCATCAACAGGGGTGCTAGCGGCGACCCCGTGGAATATCAGTGTATTTGGAATACTATCACAAGTCACAAGTTGTGACTTCACGAATGTCTAAAATGCCACTGGGTTTTGCTTCAAGCTCGCTTGCAAATGCTAAACGTGTTCCTTCTAACAGGACTTTAGTAGTAACTTGTATCTCGCTTCGATTAATCGGAGATGATTTTTAGTTTCGTTGGTTCTGGCGTTGAAATGTCGTTTACGCGACTTGTGCAGCATATTCCATAGATTGCGCAACGTTGAATTCCACCAGGGTAGCACAGAAGTTGGCCTTGTAGTCCGTCGTCGGAGAGGAACTCGCACATAGAGAGTTTCATACATGTCGTAAAATTGATCAGACCGACGGAGTCATCTTCCTAAGTCTGTTGCCAATTGATAGTAGACAACACGTTATTCATGGAGTCGAAACCGCAGAGCCTGAAGTTCAATTCAGGTGGATACGAATCATAATCAGGTATAATGGGCGAATTGCAGTGGGCGTCTAGTCTCAAGATTGATTGTGATCCTAATCAATGACCAAGAGAGGAACGGGAGACTCATTTATGTTGATAGCATCCGGTTCGGTGGTGAAGGCTAAGTCCAAGAGCTTTTTTAAGAATCAACAAGTGAATTAACTTGGAATAGTCCGCTGTCTTATAAGAAATAAATGACCAATGATATTATTAATAACATTGTTATGATAAAAATGCTATAAAAGTTCTCTGAAGAAGTTTCCAGAAGTTCTCTTCAAAACAACTCAGAAGTTCTCTGAAAGACTTCCTTGAAGGTCTCTGAAGAATTTTCCTGAAGGCCTCTACTGAACTTTCCTGATGTTTTCTGTAGAATTTCCCTGAAGTTCTCTGCAGAACCTCCAAGAAGTTCACTTCCATGAAGTTCTCTGAAGAACTTCCATGAAGAAATTATCTGAAAAACTTCCATGAAGTTCTCTGAAGGACTTACCCGAAGTTTTGCGAAGACCTTCTCTGAGGGAGTAACCCGATGTTGTCAGAAGAACGTACCAAAAATACCAATATTGAGGTAAATAACCTCTCATGTGCACTAGCGATAGACATTCATTACGTAGTTCACAGGCAGACCAGTACCACGCAGTGAAATAATTCTGAACTATGAAGTCTACCCTCTGGAAGACCATGATTACTCGAATAAATTTCCAGAAAACAATCCATCAGAATACATGATCGAGAAATCAAAATACAGATATTACAAAAGTTCCAATGAACACTAGCATCAGGTAGCGGAAGAATTCTAAGACCCCTCGAATATCTTTTTTGAAGATGCCATCTTACTTTATCTCAATAATCCTGAGATCCAGATTAAACAGTAAGGTAAGGTAACTTTCCAAAGCAGTGGAATAATCTGAAAAACGATTTGATCAGGATTCTGTTGTTGTTTGTGATCATCAAGCTCCTGTACAAAGGGCCAAAAACGTTTGGGTGGGCCTGTAAGCAGATGCATTTACGCAAAACCCGCGAATAATAGGGAAGACAATCTCCTTCCAAAAGCATGTTCACACCCACAGCATTAGAGTCGTGCCCTCGATTGACAGAATAAACCCAATAGATGTGGTCGAAGAGGTGGTCTTGTTCCGCAAAATGTTAACAATAGGGAGGAGGCAGTCCCATGCTCCCTATCCAACACGTTTCACTTGGGTGCCCTGATGGTCCCTTCCTTTCCCCGTTATCTATTAGGTCGTGGATATTTAGTATGTTTTGAAGTGGTCATTTGTTTGCTTGCCTTGTGTTAGAAAATTTCGCTGAAAGTACAATTGGTTAGTGTTTATACCGTTCGTTACTTATTACTCTGTTTCGTCTCGGTGTTTCTGTTTTTAAAGAGTTGACTCTAGGATGTCATATGATATTGCTCGCGGTCATAGGATCTGGAAGAGAACAGGGGAAAAAATGCATTAGTGATTAGTTACACGCTATGTGCATGTGAGATTTTCATTATGAGATTCTCACAACGGGCGTTCAGAACGGTTCGACGGATGCATATGAGAGATCATTCCCGACGAGTACTCGTTCAATTTCATCATGTTTGGTTATAGAAGACAAGAAACGTTTAACAACGTGCTACATTTAGGAATATCAGGGCAATGATCCCTGATCGCATCTTCAAGTGATCATTACAAGCTGTTCATTTGATTCAGGCACTTTTGAACGGTGATGAGGCAGCCGATTCACACATGAAATCTGCCGCGACCAACTCAACAGAACGCGCCCATACCCCTTCCTGAACCGATTGGCAGGGGGTAAATTAATACACGATCTAGACCTCATAATACAGGTAATGCATAAGGTTCACATGTACGCTAGTGTCACGTAGCGGATGAGTTCTGGATCAATGTTAACACAATCCGAAAGGTCTTAATCAACCACCCATCTTTGTCGAAGACGCCAACTAGCTATATGTCAAAGATCTCGAGATTCAGGTTATAAAGTAAGTTTACATGCACACTAGCGCCGCGTAGTAAGATAGTTATGAACTTTTAAGTTTACCATCCTGAAGGCCTTGGTCTATTGAGAACTTTGATGAGAGAAGTAACTTCCTATATACGAAAGATCACTAGATTTATTCTGATGAACCAATAATGGTCAATCATTTGAGACCACCATCAAGGGAATCCGCGAATGTCGGGGAGTTTACTAAACAGTGTGTCTCACAATAGGTATCAACTTTTTTCAGGATTGGTTTATTTCAGCAGGATAATTTTAACAGCGGAATTGATTATACCCGTTTTGGGTGTATTCTTTTGACAGGTTATCGCTGAATTCGATACTGTTTGTTTATATTTATCAGTTACCATGGAAGCCATTCGGAAGCAAGTTTTAAAATTACATTTGCAAAATCTTATACCGTGTCAGATATTCAATAGCCTTAAGCAGTGAGTGAAGTGAGTAAGCGAACCGTTTTGAAATGGTTTTGAAACGGTTCAAGGAAACTGGAGATGTTCCTATTCAACACAAGAGAGGTGCCAGACGAACTGCCAGAACGAAGAAAGAGGTTAAATGTGGCCGTTAATTGAGCAAACAATTTCATATGTTCCAGGTTCCTCAGACATGATCTGGAATGCAAGCCGTACAAGAAACAACGGGTTCACGGGTTGAAGAAGCGTCAAAAGCAAGGCCAAGGGGTCCAAAGAAGCAGAAATCTTTTGGTTCGGCACGGTAACTGCGAGATTTTATTTTCGGATGAAAAGTGCTTCGTTCTTCAGGACAGTCATAATCAACAAAATGATCGCGTGTATGGCAAAAGTGTTGCCAATATTCCAAGAGATAAACTAGCTATAGAACGATATCAGAATGTATCGAAAATCATGGTTGGGAATACATCATATTGTTTACATTAATTGTTATGTTATGTATTCTCCGTGCGAGGAGTAACGATTATGATGTAGAAGGAGATGTTCGCTCATCACCATGAGGCACCAAGAGTGAACAACAATGTTTTTGGCTAGAATGAAAGATGTGAAGAGAAAGTGTTGAAAGGTCCGTCAGGGTGCGGCAGGTAGGAAAATTAGCAGATGTTTTTGAAAATTGAGCGAAACGGCATGTATCCAATGGTACTCGAACCATGGACGTCAATCTTTGCCTAACATCCCACTGCGGGTTAGGTTGTAGCGACGGAACAAGTCCGCCACTTCAACAGGCAAAAAATGACGCATGGAAAGACGCTCATGTACCACTGTGGCTTGTATAGTTTATTCTTAGCGATCTATTGTGTGCACTCTGTTTACTGATGCGCACATGGGAGAGGAACTCTCTCCTTTTTTGGGTTTGTTTTGATTCGCAACGACTGTGATTAGTGATCGTCAGTCGTTGCGAAGTCAGGCGGACTTGGATCTACCGTATGCGCTAAACAGACCATACAACCACGCAGTGGTACAAGTGTTAATGCGTCAATACCTGTAAGTGCTGACGTCCATGGTTCAGGCAGTACCATTGGATACATGTCCCTTTCGCTCAATTTTCAATTTTTTGTGAGACATCTGTTAATTTTCCTAATGAGACATCTGTTAATTTTCCTACCTGCCGCACTCTGACGGACCTTTCAACACTTTCTCTTCACATCTTTCATTCTAGCCAAAAACATTGTTGTTCACTGTTGGTGCCTCATGGTGATGAGCGAACATCTCCTTCTACATCATCATATTGTTTCCAACAGGACTCAGAATCTCAACTGGATCTCAACCCACTTGACTTCTTTGTTTGGGGTTATTTGCTTCAACAGATAGGCCCTACGAAAGGCTTACTTTAGATCAATTCAAGAAACGTTTGGTTGATATTTGGGACCAAATTGTTCAGGAAATCATGCGTTCTAGCTGCGATGGGCTTACCAAGCCTTTGCGCCAAGTTTTCAAGGAAAAGGGAGAGATATGCAAATTGAATTAATACGGATCATTTCTATACGTGTATCTTTCAAATGAAATAAAAAATAAAGATTTGGTTGATTTGTTTTGCTGTAATGCCATTTTTATAAGTGACACCTATTGTGAGACATCCTGTACATAACCTGTTTTTTTGCTCAAATATGCTGCCTTTCAACGGTCATTGCTTTTTTCTGGTGAAGTCGGATCGGCATAATTTCTTCGGAAAAGTTGTTTCTTTTAAAAAAAGTCTGCATACAATTTAGCTGGGCAGTAGAGGTTCGAAATCCATATTTCAATTTTTGATGCCTATTTGTGAAGAAAAATGCAAATCACATGAGGTAAAATACGATATTCGGTGGGTTTGGGACCCGAGCTAACGGATACTGGTATGGAACTCTGGGTCTAAATATCTCTGTGGACCAGTGCAATTAATGGCATCAAATTTTCCCGATTTTCGTGGATGCCTCATTTGTTCGTATTATTATTTCTTTAACTATTGAGAATCCCTTAAAATTCTTCAGAACAAACGTTACAATGATGGCCGGAAATGTCAACCGTCGTCTTTAATTCCAGAATCTCTACTTCTACCTCGGAGCACTTTCGTTAGTCTCCAAAACAATAATTTCATTGCCGAAACCTCTAATGTCCCTCATTTTTCCACCCACTTCCAGGTACACGGCAGTCTCGAGTTATCGGGAAATGGACTTCAGGAGGATCGACATCAGCCAATGCCCGAAGGGTGCGGGCAACACGGGCAAGAACAAGTTCGCCGACACGGCACGCTGCAAAGGGAAACCGCCTGGTGCGAACCCCTCGATGGTTGGGGATTCCGGCAGGGCGGCTATCAGTGTCGCTGTAGACCTGCGGCTTCCGATTACCGTCGGTGGTCCGTCGGCCGTTCCCTGGGAGATTACCGGAACGGGCATCGGACGACGGTACTACAACGGGTTCGATTGCAAGCGAATCGGTTGGATTCACAAGACCCCCATCGATTGGTATCGGCTGCCGCAGTACACTCGCGAGAAGTGCACCTGAATCACTACTACGAGTACAAAACTACACGAAAGGTGCGACGTCGCTGCATGCGGAGAAAATCAACGTCAATGAGGTGCTGAACTTCATCCTCGGTGTTACGGAGATACGATGCAAGAACTCCACCGCAGGATTTGGTATTGAACGGGGACCTTGCATTCGGAGCAGAGAAGCAGTTTGTGAATGAAGCCAAGATGGCGCTGCGGTTGGCGAACTTCATCAGTGCGTTCCTGCAGATTTCAGATCCACTTGGAAGTGTACTCCGGAAAACGAGTGGCCGATAAACCGCTGACTGAGGATCAGATGATGGGTGAAACACTTTCACTGGTGATGGGCAACTCAAGGATCTGGACGGCTGCGACGCTACTGGGATAGGATGCAAGTTTACAGAATCGGACGTTGTTTGCGCCATATGCATACAAAACGCAGAAGAACTCCAGGAAGTTAAGCTGGAGGACTTGGCGAGGATCAACAAAACTGGAGAGGACTACACCGAATTGCCATACTTTTAAGCTGCTGAAACAAAGGTGGGCCGCAAACTTTGATTCGCTGGAGAAATACTAGCATGAAAATGAGAATCCGACACAACGAGACTGGGAGCACTCGCAAAAATATGAGCACTATCGAATTTCTACCACGCGGCCACGGTGGACCATGGTTTCTGGACGGCTCCCAAGTTCGAGTGCAAGGAGCTACGTGAAGAAGTGAGCTCGTAACCTGCGCTGCACCCTTCTTCGGTTTGACAGTCTGAAGGTGGAAACTCGAGTTCAAGTAAGTATGAGCACCCAGTTGGCAGTTGCATTTCCTTTCTATTGCAATTCACGTGATCGTCGTTGTCGTCTCGTCCGTTGAGACTAACGACTCGGAATCGAAACCCGTTTAATGTGAATGCACTTTTTCTCACCTTCTCTTGCTTCCGCTGCGTCGGCGCAATGAACGCAAAAAACAAAAATCAAAACAGAAGTCGTTGCGGTCTCGATGAATACGCTACAGCTGGATATCAACCAGTGTCCGGATGACTATTACATACCGAATGCATTCAAAATACCCCACAAATGCGACGAAAGGACTTCATCACGTGAGTGTTTTTATGTGATGCATTACGGTTATAGCTGCGGTAGAAAAGGAACGAGCATAGCAAAACAAATAACTCCTGTGGGCGTCGACGGCCTTTTACGTTCTTCCGTGCCGTGGTCGCCGACGTTGTTTGCGAATGCGATCTTTCGTTCTTGTTCCCCTCTGCTCGCGCGTCATCGTAGCAAGCCAGGCGCAGAAAGGGGTAGTACCTTTACAGCGTAAAAGGATTGCTTTCGCAAGACCTGCTTTTCCCTAGCGACCGAAGACAACGAGAGCAAGATGCATCTTACGCAAAACAAACATCCAAGCTTGCTTTTGGTGCTGCTGTTGCAATGCGTCTCTCGCGTCTCTCTGTGGCGACGGAAGTGTTGGAAGGGATCGCTTCAAGGTGAGCCGGAACATTCCAGCACTGCCGTCACGGGAATGTAACGCCTTGAATGGCTCCTATGACGCGCGCGGAGGACATTGACCTTCCACAACGCGCATCGGCTCTCGCCACCTAAATGGAAATGCACTCTCAGTCGTGAATGATTATATCGAGACGGATTGTTTAACCCCTTTTAATCGTTCTCTTCACCCCTCTTCACCCCTCAGTGCATTCCGATCCAGGGCCGTGAGTACGAGCTCGAGTGGCTACAAATGCGAGGTGTCTGCAGAGCTTCGAATACCCATACGAGGATCCGATCACCTACTTCGACGGCCAGCTGGTCGAGGCCGAGTTCCTCAACATTGTCAACGACGAAAAGAGTCGCTTCTGATACGTTCAAATGCCGATTGGCCGGAACAGCCGCCCTACGAGTCGAGTTCACCATCCTGAGTGTGCTTTTGCTCCTTAGCTGGATGGTCTTCCGACGGTTGAGCTCGTAGATGGAGATCGAACAGGTGAGGCCATGAATAAGCCTCATCGTACTTTTATCTCAAACTGACGTCTGTTTAGGGCAATGTTTACAAAATATTCAACGTTGAAAAAACAATGCGTGGTTTAGGTGACTACTGAGGATGTGCATTCCCAATTTAAATTTAATCAAAGAGTGAATCACTCTTGACCCATTCCAATTAACTGAAAGACAAAAGTGTTCAACTAACATTCCGTCCAAGAAATGGTATAATTCACTGGAATTCCGAATCTCTAGAGAATCTCAACACAATTTGGTTATAAGAATGTAAGAAACGTCAAACCGTCCAGCTGGTGTTTTTTACACATTTTAGATAACATTTATTTTTATCACCCGAACATGTTGTTTGAATTGTATTTTCAGTTTCTGACACAACTTTTGTACAATTTAAATAAGCCTTGGGAGAAGATTTTAGTGACTAAATGAGATCATCTAATAAATGTTAAAACGAAAGAAATAAACCTCGAAAGTGAATCTGATGACAAAACCCGAAAACATACCTGGCTTCTATTCGTCGTTCAAATCGAGCATACCACCGACGGAGACGGAGAATCATCGGACAACTGACCAGCAGACGGTTCGCAATCGAAAGGAGTGTTCATTTGTCCTGAAGAAATCTACAACCAACCACCGTTTCTTTCGTCCATCGGTATCTCGCGTTGCTGCTCACTTGACGACGGCGAAGACCATCTTCTTTAGGATGATCGCCTAGGGGTAGAATGTAAAGCGTTCTCACGGAATATCGGAAGCGAGTCTCAGCAAACCGCGAACGATGTTTGCTTACTACGGGTTGAAGTTAAATAGCCGCTGACAATGGGTTTCAATTGTATCCCTATGATAAAAATCCGCAAAGATGAATGCATGCCTGAAATAAGGACCGATCCGAGAAATGGCCCGTTTTATTGAGTGGTTAAAACGAAACTGTAATGAACTTTGAGACAGTAAAACAAAAAAAAATTGCATCACTACCAGTCTCGATAAAAGTCATGCTCGTGAGGTTCAAAAGCGTGGATTTTCAGGCAACATAACATTGACTACCTATAAGTTCCAAGCGAAAATTAAATGATAACTCGAGACTACAGACGTAAACAGAAGAATTAACGTTCGATTTTCAAAATGCATTTATGTAAGCATGTTCATTTTCAGTTTGGATTTCCAAATGTCAGATATGAAATTCAATAAATCGTGAATATCAATTCACCCGTCATGCTCGACATGCACTAAACAAAGGCTACGGGATATGCTACAATAGATAAAATTACTGGTCGCAGGGTCGAAAAATATACGAGGGAAGTCAAGAGATTATTCCGTAGTGGCCGCAGTGCCGTGAATTTTCATAAAATATCCACGAAGTAAAAATGGATTTTATCCGGTGCAGACCAACAATATCGGTAAATTGTTACCTGAAGAAATGACAATTTACTTCGCTCAAATGAGCAACCGGTTCGTAAATTTAAAGCAACCCAGCCCAACCGAACCAAGAAGTTTCTAACATTTGAAAAAATAGCCAACATAGGTTGAAACTTCAAAACCAACATCTTCATCTGGAAGACTTTCATTTCAATTAAAGTGTTTCCGATTTGTTTAAATATTATTAGCTAACTAGCTGAGCCCGGTGCGTGCAGTTGCTACGCTTGCAACCAAATGAAGGAAAATTCAATATAACTGGCACGTTTATGTGTTTTTTTAAATGAGTTTTTTTCTTGAATAAGCAGGGGTTCAAACTTATCAAAACATGCTTTCATCCGAGAACACACGTTTTGTGCTTGAAGTAAGCTGGATAATTCTCATTTTTGGCAGAAATTTGTGTTTCATTTGTATGGGAGCCCTCCCTTCCAGAGGGGGTGGTTTCTCAAACCACCATACAATCATTGCCTTCAAAACCCCCCACATTCCAAATTTGGTTCCATTTGCTTGATTAGTTCTCGAACCATCGCACTGGGCTCATCGATTATAATAATAATTATTTGAGTTTCATTTGTTTGAAGCCCCCCTTCAGAAAAGGGAGGGTCTTGAACTACAATAGAACAGTCTTGCCTTCAAAACCCCTCTACAGCAAACTTTGATTCGATTTGCTTGATTAGTTCTCGGCTTATGAAGAAATGTGTGTCTCTTACTTCCTTCCTGAGAGAGTAGGGGTCTCAAACAATCATAAGAACCTTCCCAGCCCCAAAAACCTCTTCTATAAATTTTCATGTTGGTCGGTTCAGAACTTTCGAGTCTATAAGGGTCTGACAGACGCACAGACAGACAGGAAATCAATTTTTATGTATATAGAAATCTAGCCTCCAAAACCCCCACATATGCTAAAAAGGTTTCATTTACTTGGATTAGTTCTCGAGTTATGCAGAAATTTGCTTTTTACTTGTATGGGGACCCCCATTTAAAGTGGGGAGGGGTGGCTGAAGTGCCAGAGAACATATCTTGCCTCCAAAACCCTACAACATGCCAAATTTGGTTTCATTTGCTTACATTGGCTTCGGAGTTAGAGAAATTATGTTTCACTTTTATGATCTCCTTTCAGAAGGGAGGGGTTCCAACCTTGCACAGAACACTTTTTCAAATCCTCGCCAGTAAACGCGTGCACATGCCTTAATTCTATCTCATCATGCTTGATCTAGTTGTCAGTTATGGCCTAATTGTCGTTTCATTGCAGGAGAGCCACCCCTCTACATATGAGGGTCTGAATTACTTGAAACAGTGTCGCGTGCTCTCGGAAACCTCCTCTACCTGTCAAATTTGGTTCCATTTACTTGATTAGTTCTCAGAGTTATGCAGAAACTTGTGTTTCATTTGTGTGTGGGTGTCCCCCTCCTACCAGAGAGGAGGAGAGGTCTCGAACTACCGTAGAAACATTTATTGCTCTTTAAAATCCCCGCTAAGCCAAATTTGGTTCCATTTTGCTTTATTAGATCTAGAGTTATGAAGACATTTCAGTTTCATTTGTATGACAGCACCCTTCTAGGAAAGGGAGGGGTCTCAAACTACTATAGAAAACATTTTTCGCCACCAGAAAACCCACATGTCAAATTTGGTTCCATTTGCTTGATTAGTTCTTGATATATGCAGAAACTTCCTGTTTCATTTGTATGGGAGCTTTCCTTTCTAGAGAGGGGAGGGGTCTCAAACTTCCATAGAAAACATTTTTGCCTTCCAAAACTTCCGCATGCTAAATGGGTTCCTTTGCTTGATCAGTCTCGAGTTATGCAGAAAAATGTGTTTCATTTGTATGGGAGCCCCTCTTTTCAGAGGAGGGAGGGTCTCTTACTATCTTAAAATATTCCGGCCTCAGCGTTCCTCAGCACGCGAGCACTGTCATTTGTTTTCTCTCTTTTCTGCACAGCAGCTGTCAAACCAACCGACGCTAGTATGAGCTCTCGACACTTTGCTTTTAGTATCTCTATTTAACTCTGTTTTTGAAAACAACCTTCATTCTCAAACTACATATCGGATTTACTCGTACAATTTGATATCGTTTATACTACTATTCGTGTAAGGCTTTGCCACTTTTTGAGAAGAAGTTATTTTTATGTCTCTATTTTTTTTTTATTTCTGAAGGAAAACCCGTAGGAGTGAAGCTTCAGTAAAGCCGCTTCTCCCATAGGCACAAAACCTTCGTATACTTTAAAACTTTAAATACAACAGAGTGAACTTTCGAAAGTGGGTTTAACTCTTTTAAGGAAGAGCGAAATGTAGCTTAAATCTGGAGCTTAAAAACTAACAGGAAACATGGTTGATTCTATAATGTATAAGGCTGTGAATGACTGATAGTTGTGCATTGGTACGAAATCTGATGAATAGTCGTCAGATCAAATGCGGCATCCTTGGTATGGTTTATTTGATATTGTATTCACTAGTGATGGCGGAGTGATTGTTGCAGAGCTGAGTTTGAACCATTGGTGGCTTCGGTGAACATTTATAAAGCTCTATCTTGCCTAACAGAAGATCGATTCCGAATAGTTCTCATAAGTAAGATGTTATGGTGCGTTGAATTAAATATTAAGATTCTTCGAACTAACGAACGAATTTTCTGTTCACATAGCGCTCTAATCGTCATGATAGAGGCGTTAGGTTGTTTATAAAGTTCAACCCTAGGATGTAAGTGTGGCTTTCCAAATATGGTCTTCAAGCATCTATTCTGAACGACCTGCAGTTCTTTCAAATGAGAACTACTGGCAATACCCCAGATGGCTACTAGGTATTGCAGACGAGAGTGGAATAGCTAGAAGTACAGTTTCAAGATTCAGGCCTCTGTAACAAAGGCTGATATCTTCCTGAAAACTCCACTTATTGAGCTAAGTTTACTTTTGAGGTTATTGACATGTCGGACCATTGTGCTTTCAATCCTTTGTTAGGCCAAGAAATGGATGCTCCAAAACCTTCTCAATTTCAAATCCGTTTTACCTCCGGTGGATTGTGAGATGGAAAGGCGTTTCCATGGCGAGTGGAAGATCACTATCATTTCGTTTTTATTAAAATTCAACGAAAGGAGGTTAACTGAAGAACTCTTAGAGCCAAGATTATGTCCTCTTTTATTTGATGGTGCAAGTCCTCTACAGTTTCACCACGATAACAAATTGATGTGTCGTCAGCGAAATAGTCTTTTCCTTTCAGTTGTAGCTTGGATAGGTCGTTAATGTATAGCAAAAACATAATGGGTCCCAAATTGTTCTCTTGAGGAACTCCAGTTGTTATTGGCGATGAAGTGCTTCTGTATCCTCGGATACTTACAAACTGGGGTGATTGAATCATACTTTGAATAAACCAATCCAGTTTTGGCTTGACCAGCTATTTGCTAATGCAGCATCATTTCCATGAACGTAAACTGTGAGCAGGTTCTTTGGAACGAGAAGAAGAAGAAAAACGGGCTGCACTCCCGAACTAAGCATAAAAGCTTCTTAGAATCCAGAGTTTTAGCAAATCATCAATCCTATATATATATTTCATCATGCCTCATCATTGTACTTCAGTAATGCCATCCGTATTACGTATCATATGATAAACATTCCCTGAACCTTCATGGTCGTGGAATAAGGCTAACCATTGTGCCATTCGGTAAATGTAAGTATTTAAAAATGTAACTGGATATATTTGTTATGTTTAGTAATGGAGAAAACAAATTATAGTATTTTGAATTTACACTGCACAGCCTGTGGCTTCCTAGAATCTGAAAATCTGCCGAAGGCCGCAAGGTACTTACGCCATTTCTACCTTACATTATCTTTATTTGGAAACCGGAAGAAAATCCACAGAATTCATCATCGCGAGTTATTGCCACAATTTCGCTCCAAACAAGTAATTTTTACATGGCATTTTTCATTTATGCTTTTCTGAATATAGAACACGTCCATTAATTATGTCACGCAAAAATGATTTTTATGACCACCCCCCCTCCCGTCACGTTTGTTATATGGACCTTCAAATTGTTATCCCCCCTTACTGCGTGACATAATTAATGGACCTTTCCTTACAGGTTTTTACGACTTCTGTTTATATTTGCTTGAGTATTTAAAAATTTACAAATAAGTGGAAAAGGTGTACAAATTCATCCAACGGTGCTGGTACTTTTTGAAGAAAGTTGCGTTCCGGCAAGTATCAAGAAATTCCTTATCACGGACAACATTGTGGTTTTCGAACTTGATATTCTTTAATGACATTCCCTGTACATTCCAATTAGTACTGTTCTTAACAGTTGTTCTGTTGTAGTAACGATTCGCATTGGATAGAGCTTTACTTCTAAGGAGAATAAATTTTGAGCAACTGTGTGAATGTGAGAATAAGTGCAATACCTAATCATTGTTGATACCCATACCCATAGAAAATTTTAATAAAGTTTCACCTAAATATTTCTACGGAGTGAATCATAGAAGTTCCGCGAAATCAAATATTTACTTACTTATTTATTCCGATCCAACATCCCATTAGAACTACTTCTGCGTTGCAATGTTTATCCATTTTTCACAATAACAAAAAGTTGCTTCACTCAAAACACTATATATCACAAATTAATGATCCGACAACTGTCAAGTTTATACACGTATTTTTCAAGGTTGGTACTAACTGAAAATCATATAGATTAATCTATGTGTCATGACAAAGACTTGTCTACCCATCCGTTATTTTTCCATTGATGGTTTAAAATAGGCTGGCGAATGGGAGGGACCATCAGGGTACCCTATTGAAACGATTTTGATGGGGAGAGTGGGAATGCCAACTCCCTATTATTACCGGTTTTGTGGATAAAGGGTGGGCTCTTCTTCCCGCTCATTCGGGTATCTTACTATCAGACGGCTTGCTTCTTGACCAATTGTTTGATCATGTTATTGGAAGAGATTCTTTTCTACCCGTGGATAAGTTTAGGTGACTTTGCTTATCGTCCACCAAATACTTTTTGGCTCTTCATACAGGAACATGTGAGAGGCAATCAAAGGTTGTTAAACTCTATTCTGATGAGGAGAACCCATTTAAACTTTGATAAACTTGTCCATGAAAACACGAAATGAAGTGAAACCTCAATGGGTATGGTTCAAAAAACTAGTGTTTTTAGTTAAGCGTGCGTTGGAAGTTAAGTGAAAAAAAATCCGATTCGCATATCAATTTCAGGAGGCATTAAATCGACAAGAATTTGGCTCCAAGTTCCTCTAAGTGCCTAAAAGCTTGTCATTCTAACATTACATATTGATTTCACCTACTCAACATGTTCGTATAGGTATTTTACCCAACTGACTCGTAAAAACCTATTTCTGCTCTACAAAAACACTACCACACTATTTCCCTACCCACCGGTCATTTGCAATCCCCAACCTCAAACATCAAAGATTAAATTTCTCATTAAAGCTCCGGCATATGCCCCATCGCCAACAAACGAGAAAAAAACATCTGAATCCTGTGACAATCCATTGAAATTAATCCGCCACGCCATATTTCCGTCCGCTGGGTTTGGCCGTTTGCCATAAACCATGCAATTTCCGTTGGTTTTGTTTTCGTTCTGTTATCATCAGCTTTTTTCCCCATTACAAACACACATACACACACAAAAAACCATTCAACCTTTTTTCTCTCCAGCCTTTGATCCTCTCGGTGATTCATCGAATCGTGTAATTTTCATTTTTCCCGTTATTACTCCCGGAACAGATCAAATGGAACTCCCTCGCTGAGAACGGTTTGGCTTTTGAAGTTTTACGATTGTTTTCAACGTGTTCAACCCCTACCGGAAATTATTATAGAGACATTACAGCAACTATTTAGTAGCAACCAACGATTTAACAACTGAAGCGTGAGGCAATTATGGCCATTTTATGGCGAAAACATCATCCGATCGGGCAGCAGCATTCTTCTTCCGACCGGAGCTGCACATGTCGAAAGTAAACAGCTTTTAAAAACTCAACAACAGCAATTACACCGGGGGTGCCGTTTCTTTTACGACGGGGCCATAATTTTGCAACTCCTCTAAAACAATAATTGCTGGTCAATAAAAAAAACGACAATCGTAAAACCACTTGACGGCGACGTTGGCTATGGTAGTGCTAATTAACCACCGACCAACAGCTAATTTTCGTCGCCCTCAAATGGTTTTGCACTGCACAAAAAACGGCCAATCGCTCTTGAACCAGTTCTGTTTCGCCGCGTGCGAATCGCACTATCAACTGGTAGCAATCTATTTTTATAGCATCACTAAAGTACCTACTTATGCATTCATCTCGCGCAACCGTGCGCCGTCGGAATCGATTTTTATGGCATCATTTACCTCGATTCTTTTAATGGGGTGTACAATGCCATAAAAAGCGGGTTACGACTTCTAGACGGACCTGCTCGACCGGAGTGTAAAATTCCTTCGCAAATCATAAATGCAATATAATACACATATGTTGGCTGCGATGCGCTCGATCGGTTAAACCTTGGATACAGTGGTGCCTCTCAGCCCTCCGCCGCGCACAGAATCAAATCAAATAACCACCGCGTGGCCATGGTCACACTGACTAACTGGTGCTGCAGGTGAAAATATCTGAAATTCCACCGGCACCGAAATTTGCTTTGCTCTGGTTTTGAAAACGAGCGGTTTGTAAATAAATGGCTACCCCTTCTCGACCACGGCGCCGACCTCGTGTGGGATATCGCGGGGGTTGTTTTTGGCCGTCGGGATGAGGATTATTGCTACGGTAGGAATAGAAATGGCCACGGTTTCGGGGCAACATGCTTTACAAATTAAAATACAATCAGAATGAATTTATGCTACGCTTTTTGTGCGCGGTGCGGTCGGTGAGAGTAACGAATCTGAGACAGGACCTGCCAGCTGTTGGGTGCGCTCAACGAAGACCATTTACCTGTCCAAAAAGACCGTTTTTCATTGGTCGCTTTGACAACCGCCTCTACCGCCTCCGATCGGGTTATGTTACAAACAGGCAGTTTGTTGGCTGGTTTGGCGGTGTTGCTGGTAGTCACTGTTTTTCACTTTTTTTCGTTTGTGACAACTCACACCAAATTTTTATTGCTGGAAAACAGCAAAGTTTTGCTGATTTTTTTGTGCTGTAATTTCAGCCAATACATACAGCAAAACCAAGATTGCTGATCAACCAGCAAAACGATATTCAAAAAATTACAGCTCTTATACAGAGCCTTTCTCCCCACAGCAGAATTTGCAGACGTAGCAGCATCAATGAAATTTAATGAAACCTTATAATTAACGTTTAGTTTGATGCAGCTTCATTTCCCGAACGACAAAGAAAGTTTTTGGTTACTTTATTTTCAATGGGATTTACTCTGTAAACATATCTGGCAACATTGGAGCGACCCCCGTATCAAAGCAATCATAAATTTATAAGAGGTCATCTCTCTCTGAGCTGACAGGTCCTGTCCCGGAGTAGATGGCAGATGTGCAGGGTTGCCAGGTATACGGTATTCAATATACACAGAGAAAAATTTGATAGTCAATTTTACCATTATTGGAGGTTAGGATGACAATGGCATTATAGTGATTTACAACCATTGCAACCACAAACCATTAATAATAGTTGATTGAACATATATAGGAAAGGCTTGTAAGATGGAAGACGATCCGTTTTTTGATCGTAACATGTATAATTTTTATTTTTTCGCGGATCCAAAGACATCTCTCGAAAGAAGAATCAACTTTGCCCAAGGAACTGATAATTTATAGTCATAAAAAAGAGTTATGGCCTATTTTCGAAATCCATCGCAAATTGCAATTTCGAAAAATGGCTTGTAAGATGGAACATGATTCGATTTTTGCTCGTTACGTGTATATTTTTAATTTTTCGAGGATCTTTCCAAAGAGGAACTTAAATGCTCTAAGTTTGCCTACGGAACTAATTATTTATAGTCATAAAAAAATTGCCTTTTTACGAAATCCACCGAAAATTGCAATTTCAAAAAATGTTGAAAAACGAAAAAAATGTGTTCCATTCTTACAAGCCTAATAGTGTTCCATCTTACAAACATGACGCCACGTACACAAAACATCAAACAATTGTTTCACTCTACGATTTGTTTGGAAATGCCTTTGGATCATAGAAATACACCAAAAATGCTAGCCAGCACAAATGTTAACCTTTTGATATCGATGGGAAATTTCCACTTACTAAGCACAAGAAATAATTGCTATTTTAATTTTGCCAACACTTTCAAACATTGAAACCTGGAAGAGCTAAACCGAATGAGTGTATTCACTCCAAAAGCAAATGAAAATAGAAGAATAGTAAAAAAAATTAGGTTAACACTTGTCAGCGCGATTGTGTTGTCACTGTGAATGTCAAAAGTGGCGCTGTTCCATCTTACAAGCCGTTCCATCTTACAAGCCTTTCCTCCACTATAATACTGGAATAGTCCTTTTTACCATAACCATAGTCAAGAATGCCATGAACGTGGTGAATTCGACCATTTCCATGGTTATTG
This sequence comes from Aedes japonicus, assembly GCA_034211315.2. Classification (NCBI taxonomy): domain Eukaryota; kingdom Metazoa; phylum Arthropoda; class Insecta; order Diptera; family Culicidae; genus Aedes; species Aedes japonicus. The sequence goes on along the minus strand of JASCZW010003161.1, from coordinate 10,010 downwards.
TAGCTATTATATGCAATAGTCATCTTGAACATGGTTTAGTTGTAGGTACAACCATGGAATTATTCTCAGTGTAGGTATGTAATTCAATAACGAACGGAAAGAACATACACTAAAAATATGATTTACTTTATAGTACTGAATCTTGTTTTCTGTAACGAAAATGATTTGCACTATTTATGTAGCTGGGCTTCATATGCAATACCACACACTTAGAAATTATTAATTTTTTCACGAGGCGTTATTCATCTCTGTAAAATGTCGGAGAATGTAAACAAACATTTCGTGTAAAATTCTGCAACTTGAAACTGATACTTCCGAACGTGCACGTGCAAAATTTTGATGCATTGCTTCTCTTCCTTCGACATTAATGCACGATGAAAGGAAATGCTTCAAGATTAAGTCGACCAAATTTTGAACGAAACACCCTTTTGTTTTGCTATCTCTTTGGTTATTTAGGTTATTTATGCAGCCTAAACTGGTATGAGAATTTGTCATCAATAAGGTATTGAAAGTCCATTTGACGCAGTTGCTCGTGATCTACGACCCAGTTTTGTAAACATTTAGGTTACTGAGCTGATGAGTAACTCCACTAGTCATAGGTCTACTGCAGCTGAATCAAATACACTGACATTTACAGTTAGCATTAACATGGAACCTATCAACATCCAACATACAATGATTCCAAAGGAGCATCTGTGTGGACCATGGGTGTCTGAGCGATAACTGGACGTTTTGACAGCAAGAGATTGTCAGATTTTACACTAAACAGTAACTCTTAGATGAATTCCAAAACAGTTTTTTTCATTTTAGTCAGCATGTGTTTTCAACTCACCAACCGGAAAACAAGATCGAAAGTGAGTACATTTTGAAGAGCTTTTGAATTCTGGTGTGGATGATGACGTTCCTTGGGAATTAATGACTAAACAAAACATTAGTTGCTATTTGATTTAATTTCAAGAGGCAATAATTCGCAGGAAAGTAGCCAAAAGGTACGCTACAACCGATCTATATGCTTTACAAAAACTGGAAAATAAGACCAAAATGTTGTGGATAAAAAAAACATATTTTTTTTTTTAAATTGGAACGATCTCACCTGGCGCCCAAGTCCAGTCTCTGGTTACGTTTCACTTCGGAAGTGAAGTAAAAGGTGTTACGATCAACATTTGGTCAAATATGTATGCGTGCAGAATTGAATAAATTCTTCGACTGAAGATACCAAATTATTTTTTTAAAGTTCAATAAGAATAACACACAAACTTTCGGTTGACCGAATCCAAATTACCGGACCGAGCTGTTGAGCTTCTGCCATCCAGATTGTGTACAGTCACTTTGTCCAGTTTGTTCACCGCAGCATTTGCCCATTTGCTTAGACATAATTTTTTGGGGTCTCCTTCAGGTTCCGCTTACCGATTGCCCAATAATTCTCGGTTGGACGGAGCCCTGGCGCACGATGAAGGGAGTTTTTGTTATAGAGTACCATTAGGGCCCTTTTGCGTAATACACCATCGGGATGCCAAATCCCCGGCCAAAACCAACACGTAAAAAATCGTGTCAGGAACGATAACAGACACTCGTTCACCGTCGATTCTCCTGGTTCTGGATCGGTACCGGTTCCAATCATTTTCCAAGTCTGATATTTGGTAGTAAAATTTGAAAGTTTCTCATCTTTGAAAATGCTTTGAAAATGTTTTCCTTTCAGTTGCCGTATAAAACTCCTGCGCAGGAAGCTATTTTAGGTCTGACATAACCTAGGTTCCGTCGTTAATTATAAAAAAAACTTGGATGCCTTACTCTTCTTGTCTGGGAACCATTTTGATTAATCAATTAACAGACTACAAAATAGAAAGATAGTTCTACAAAATTAGGGGTGTTCAGGTTTTTTAATAACATGTTTTTAATTTAATAACAACCTTACATCCACCGAATTTTCAACGCAACATCTTTAAAGCCGTTGCTAACGGCACAAAGAGTGTGATATGTAGCTTGGTGGTGCCTTCCTCGGTAGTGAACCAGCCTAAGACTGGACGCACACTAAGCGATGAAGGAGAAGAATAACAATAATAATTCAGAAGAACATTGTCTCCAGACATTCGTACGGTGTTTCTTTGAACAGTGTCAATGTTCAGGGCTGGTAGCGGAATTATGAATAAATAATAGTGACTTTAGTGACTAAAATAATAAAAATAGTGACCAAATAATGACCAGATAGTGGCCAAATAGTGACTAAAAAATGATTTCCAAATTTTAGTATTTTTTTAATCTTTGATACATTTGATGTATAAGTACAGCTAAGTGATCACCCCCGTTTGCAAAAATAAATAATGCTGCGACGCAGTATCACTTTTTGTTTTTTTTTTGTCAAGAAGCCTGCAATCAAGCGACTTTTTTTTTCTCCACGGCCTCCTGCATTTGGTCCGCAGCTCGTTTTTGCGAAGTATAGCCTGTACTAGAATTACATCTGACATATCTTGCTTCTCGATTCCTTTTTGAGCCGTAGCCATGTGAAGCTGTTTTCACAACCCTTATCACCTGAGGGTATTCAGGTTCACGTACAGTGGTTTTCTAAGTAAAGAACTGGCTCCAATACTCCTCAATTCTGTACTCTGCACTCAAGGTCAGCACCTCGCATTTTAAGAAGTTCCATGCGTCAATAACAAAACCATAGATGACCTGAATCGGAAGTAACTTGAAGATTTTCACAACATACTTGGAGCTTTTACTGGATGCAACGGCTGCTGGGTTGAGGCATTGGCAAAAATTTATAAACGATTTCTGCAAACCAGACTTTTGGCGTTGTACAACGTCTTTGTTCTCTATACTGGGTACAATTAAAAAAAAATCTCATTCTAACCGTCACGAAAAGTGGTCAGGTTTTGAGCATTAAGATCTCAGTCATGTCTCGAAAAATTTTCGAAATTTTTACACCAATCGATCGGAAGTATTTCTACGCATCTATTTCAATAGAGAACATTGTTGATTTCGGACCACATACTACTGAAAATTCATAAATGTTAAGCCTTTGCCTAAAAAGTATATTTACTAAATCCAAGGGTCCTATATGACCCAAAGGATAATGGCTGTAAAAAATCACACAGACTGAATAAAAGTGTTCACTGCCTCCGGAAAATTTGTTTTCCATCATTTTTTCTATCTGGAAAATATAAAAAAATGAGTTTAAGACATAATTGACGACCTGACATTCTGAATATGAAGAAGTTCAGGTAAAAAAAAACATCCTTAAAGTCAAAGAACATTATAAAGCCATATGGCATGTTCTAGGTCATACAAACTATTGTTGCAGTTGCAACAAAAGCTTTGGTGTATTGAAACATATTCATTAAATATTTTTGAAGAACAACAGACATTATGAGACAATCTTTGGATATTTTAGGTTATCCAAACTTTCCTAGAATTCAAAACTTAAAATCTACAGAATGAAATATCTTGGCATCTTGAGTTCAAAATTTAAGATCTATAGTCGTAAAGTTAGCTTTATAATCTATGAAAGCTTACGATATGATTTGGGAGATATTTTGGGTTATACAAAGCTACGACATTCATTGAATATGTTTGAATGTACTGTTACAACTGTAGATCTTAAGTTCAGAACTCCTGGGCTGTTTGGATGACCCAGCATATCTTAAGAATACATTTCCTACTTGTTTCAATCATTTCTATGTTTTTAAGCACCAAATCAGTAGAATTCTCCAAATGGTTAAATTCAAACTACATAAATTGCATTGTAATAATTTACATTTAGTATTCTACTTCCAAGTTACAACGTTGCCAAATAATATTCGGTTTAACAGCAGTCAAGCAAAGTCAGAATAACTTTATATAATTGATGAATTATGATTTTTTAAACCTTCTGTATCATAAACTAAGAATATTTGTCTCAGATATTTCCTAAAATTTCAATGTACGGTTTAAATGGAACTTTGAAATTATAACGCTTTTATAAATCGGTCGAATTGCATTATATCCCGATTCCACTTATGATCAAATTGAGTTCGCTTGACTGTCGGGATACGAACAATGATACGATTCAGAATGTAGTAACCGCAAATTAGTCCTTGACAATTCGTTCCAACTTTTCTTGACTGTTTGGATACCAAAAGAGTATTCCGTATTTAAAAAAAACTGAATCTAACAAAATATTTTGGAAAAAAGTGATTATAAATCAAAATTGTCTTGATTCTTTTCTGTAATTTCTTCAATGGCCATTCTATTTGGATATTTAAACGGTTTAACTGTTTTACTCCTTTCCCGTTCGATTCGTCATGGGGTTCACTAGGTTTATATGTATTGAAATATGAAAAAAAAAAAAAATACTAAAAATAATGAAAGATTATGTAATATGGGACCACGTGCATCGCATTCAAGCTTATCTAGAGTGCTGTAACCGATCAGCGTCCTGCATTTGACAAATTCAATTGAGGTAGAGGCGGAACAGCGTTTGCCAGGGCATCTAGATTTTTTTGGGTATATTTTTTGACTTTATATAGTGTGGCCAGATCGCTTAATTTGGTTGACTATTGTACAATAGTGATTTGTTTCAAACTTTTTACAATTGGCGGTGCAAAAATAGTGACTTAAGTGACCATTTTCCGAAAAATAGTAACTTTAGTGACTTTTGGATGCAAATAGTGATTTTTTAGTGACTAGACTCAAATAGTGACCAAGTCACTAAAAAGTGACCTGCTACCAGCTCTGAATGTTACTTGTTGAACTGTAGTCTTTCATATCTCATGGATCATCTATAAAAGATTCCTCCGGATCGTTATTTTTTTTTTCTTCTCATTTTTAAAAAGCTTTTAAGGGACTTTTTCACATCTGCCATTGCTGTTCGTCAAATTTCTGTAGGATCTTCTTTTCATGGACGTCTTCAAATGTGACTACTGCCTATGATATTCCACCAAATCTTGAGAGCTCTTTCTGATCTTTTGGTAAGATTTCATACATACATTATGAGGTCCTATGGACACCTGTTGGTTTTCTTGTTGACTTCTCTTATAATTCTCTACTTACTTTCACTAGTTTCTCAAAAAAACGTTTCTCTCTTCTTGTTGAGGTTTCAGATGTTGTCAAATTATCCTCTGCCTTTTTTTCACTGTTTCCTCCACATTTTATTGCAAATTATCGACCGAAAGGATCTAGAGGAAGTTTTCTAGAAGGCATACAAAAAGTCAGAGAGAATACTGGAAGTGATAATTTGAATCAGTTTAGTAGAATCTTCGTATTAATAAGTAATTAGTAATTAGTCCAAATATTCCTTGGTTAATCTTTCAACTTTCTCGGCAAGCTTACTCAAAATGTTCCTACTGTCTTAAAATGGCCTCTCCTAGATTTATCTAGATGCTGCTATAGAACAATCAGAGCAGCGTAGTATGGGCATCATTGATGCCCCGTGATTACTACTCCGGTATTACCAGATTACCAGATCAGTTGTAATTTCACACAGATCCAGATGATTTTCGTACAATCGAATTCGATTAGAAATTGAAACAACAAACTTCACCGTCATGAAGAATCATCTGCGTGCCTACCTCTCCCCTTCGAATTAGTCACACATTTCCACCAAAAACAAACCAATCGATTGTTTATCGAACGGTGGAAGTTTCCCACGCCCTCTCGCGGATCACAATGCGACGACCACGACCATGATAGCAATGATGACACATACCCTCGCGGAGATAATTATCATAAATAACAAACGAGCAGGATTGTCCGATTGGGTATTGTTGTCTGTCCTGTCCACAGTCATTCATCGGAATAGAAAATTGACAAAGAGAAGTGGAGAACAAAAAAAACGGTGGCATGTGCGTATACAATGATAGTCCCCCTTTGCCCCACATCTCACATGCACACGTGCGTACATCTTCCGACCCCCGGTGATGTCGGGGCCTTTTGTTATGTTAATTATGCGTGTACCCTTCCTCCTTCCATTCTCCACCCAGGATTCTCCGACAACTCCCGCTCATTACTGAGTAATTTTTTTTTTTTGCGTTCCTTTCATGATGAATTAAGGTGTGACTTACGTGCCCCACGCGCTCTCCACGCCAAACCAACTGAAAGCGGCCGGGAAAGAGGTGACAATTTGATGGATGGGTGAATACGGTGGAATCCGAACAATGCCGCGTCGATGGGTGGCTGCACCAACAGCAGCGTGCCCAAATTGACAAATGGTTATGATGACAGACTCACAAACACACGCACACTTACGTGCTAGACAAGACATCGGCAGTAGGCGAGTTGAATGGGAAAAAAATGTGTGAATTGTAAGCGATAAATCTTTTTCGTTTGTAAACAGAAGACGAAGACGATTGAATTAGTGGGGTAGGGTTACCAGATTGAAATGAGGTTGAGATGAGTGCCACGTGTCAACGCTGAATTTAAAATTCGAAAATGACAGCCGATTGCTGAGATTAGTAAAAACCATTTTGGACTATTTTTTAGAACGAATCATCAGGTTTCTATGGTCGAATCGTTATTTGGGCCTTCTAAGTTTTGTTGGTACCTGGATCTATTAGGAGATGATCTAGGTCATTGTCGACATTACATTGTTATTTAAACAATCAAGGATTGTCTCCGATTTTTATTACACTTCCAGAATCTTTTGAACTTTTGCGGTGAAGATTATTGGGGAAAGGTTCCTTATTACTACCAAACATTGGCCCCTTATTTAATTTTTTTTTTTGCCATTTCCAAATTTCCTTTAAAGTCTGATACAGTTTAATCATACTATTTGGTTTTTGTTGGGTTATATCGGTGGTTGGGTTTTACCAGTTATCTGGAAACCAAATATTACAACGATGATTAAACCCAACTAATTAACATTTTTACCATTAACATTTAACCATTCATGGAACGATTTTTTTACTTTACTCGGTATTTTAGGACTATTTTTAAGTTTCTCATTTTTCTTAGGTGATTGTGTAAATACTGCCTTCTCGTTTTTAGCAACAGATGATTATTGCATATTATTCTTTCCAAATGCTCAATCAACATTGAACTCAATTCCAATTATTTTTTTCACTAGAGCATTCTTTGAATATCTTCTAAATTTGGTATTTCTAGAGAAGCTGATTTTACCAAATCGGCTCATCGAATGTTCCTGCTCGCTTCCAAGCATCTTGCTATGAGGTACCAGATGGGTCTCCACTAATTGCCTGTCGATATGCCAAATTTGAAAGACGTCTGCATTGAGTTATGTCGAATTATAATAATACGTCCACTATTTCACAAAACATTGCCAATGGTTGAGCGGATTGGAGATGATGTCCCCCCGGTTGATGCTAGACCGATGAGCCCGAGCCGATCAACAGAATCAAAAAGTTTCCAGAAGACACAAAATGCATCTACGGACCCTTATTGTTTCCAAATCCCTCTATCGTAATTTAAAATGGATTAGCATAGATTGTTCTTTGGAAGGTTCTTCGTGGGTGATGCAGATATTAGATCGAGTAGTAAAATAGTTTAATTGATGCAGTTGCAAAAATTGAAAATTTACGAATAAAAGAGTTTGCTTCGAGCATCGACTGTAAACGATTGTGTCGATGCTTTATTGCACAATATTTTTCTCATTTCGGTTATCTACATAGTTTGAAAGAAACATTGAATTTTCTGCGTTATCTAATGCACATAAAGGGAACGCTAGATTGAGCAGAAAATAATTAATAAAATAATTACAGTCCGCATCGAGCTCTCATGCCGTGCGGTTCTATTTTCTTTTTGCTAAAGGAAGTATTCTTGCTACCTAAAGCTACAACAAAATTAAACAGCACTTTTCAGTGCTAAACATTACCTGCAAATTCTTTATCTACATTACCTTTATTCCTTTTCGATCCTTGTCTGGACCCTACGCGAGGTAATCCGACTTGGATATCGGCTTGGAAAATTCCTCTTCGACCTCTTCGGATTCTTGTAGAATCTGCTTGGAAGTTGATTAGAGAAAACGTTTAAATTCCTAATTTAAAATTCTTTCGGTCCCTCAGATTCTTAAAGAAATCGTAGAGGTACTCGTTTTGGAGAGTATGGCGCCTAAACGCAAAAGAAAGGGGCAATCTCAAGATTCCCTTCTAACGATATTGATTTAAACAATCAATATGATATTCTTTCCGATGACGAGAATGATCCGTCAATCAGGCAAAATTTAAAACATTCCCGAATTAATAAAGGGAAAGAAAAGGTACCACCTATTGTGGTAACAACTTCGATTTTCATGGTCTCCGTAAGGAACTCACGAATTTCATTAAAGATGCAAAATTTTCGTTTCAGATTGGTCGTCGGGGTGAATGCCGTAGTTCTGGCTGAAACCTTGATCGGTTTCAAACTTGTCCTCGAGTATCTTACTCAAAGAGGCATTAAATTTTTTACGTATGACACCAAAAATGAACGTCTGTTCAAGGTGGTTCTAAAAGGTCTGGCCAGTGGCGAATCCCTGGACGAGATCAAAAAGAAATTATTAAATTACTTGGAGTTACACCAGTTCAAGTAATAAAAATGAAAATGAAATCCCAACCTGGCGATTCTCGCAAAGGGATTTCTAATGAATTTTATTTAGTTCATTTTAAATCAAATGAACTGAATAACCTTAAGGCATTAGAAAAAGCCAGTCTTATGCTCCATGTCAGAGTAAAGTGGGAACACTTTAGGAAGCCTGGAGGAAATTGTCAACAGCTCACCCAGTGCCGCAAATGCCAAGGATGGGGTCATGGGACAGAAAATTGTCACATGGATGCCAAGTGTATGCATTGTGGCGATCCCTTCACGCCAAGGACAGCTGTCCTGTGAAGGATCCCAAAAATTTTAAATGTGCAAATTGTGGTGGAAACCACAAATCCAATTTTGGGAATGCAAGACCCGCAAAGCGATCTTACATTCTCGTACTAAGCATCAGGTAGCGACCGCTTCGCGTTCCCGACCAGGTACCCATTCCTCGGCTGTTAACAACGATCATCGAGGAGTAAATCCTACGTTTGTACCGGTGGGTACGAACAATGCCCAACCGTCAAATTTTCCACTGCTAACTGCTGTTAACAATGGTCAGCGACGCACAAATGTACCCGTAAGTACAAACAGTGCACATGCTTACAATTCTCCAATCATACCTGCTGCTAACAATGTTCAGCTGGGTAATGGAAATACCTACGCCGCCGTTACAGCCGGTCGAAATCAAAATTCCAACAGAAATGTTGAAGATTTTGACTTAGGTAGCATAACCGCTCCTAAAATGGATTTCTTACAGAAATCATTGATCGATATGATTAATGGTATGTTAAATACAACTCCATGTTTGACGCAATTCAAACTGGTATAAAATTTGCAAACAATATTGTCATGACCCTGAAATTCAGCAATGGGTATTAAGACACTGAATATTTTAAATTGGAATGCTCGATCTATTAAAGATAATGAAGACGAGCTGTTTAACTTTTTACGAGTTCACAACGTGCATATGGCCGTTGTAACTGAAACTTTTCTTAAACCAGGTAATAAAATAAAAAGGGATCCCAATTATTTTGTATACCGCAATGATCGTCTTGATAGTCCAGGTGGTGGCGTAGCCATAATTGTCCATAGGCGTATCAAACATCAAATTCTTTCTTCATTTGATACCAAGGTTTTTGAAACTTTGGGGATTTCTGTTGAAACAAAATTTGGTCAATTTCACTATTAGCTGCCTATTTACCATTTCAATGCGTAGGACAGCAAAAGAATCACTCAAGGGTGACCTTCAGAAGCTTACCCGTAATAGGTCCAAATTCTTCATTATTGGTGATTTTAATGCAAAACACCGTTCATGGAATAATGCTCAAAGCAATTCCAATGGTAATATACTATTTGATAATTGTTTTGCGGGTTATTATACCATACAATATCCAAACAGCCCAACTTGCTTTTCTTCTGCAAGAAACCCTCAACTATTGATTTGGTCTTAACTGATTCATGTCAACTTTGTAGCCAATTGGTTACCCACGCTGACTTCGGTTCGGATCACCTTCCAGTAA